>JASVEL010004215.1:0-185599 GCA_032618575.1 Nicotiana noctiflora
GCATGCGGCTAAAGACGGTGGTGTCGTTAGAAGGGATCAAGACTTGTGTTATATTATGCGAGTGATGGGATTCTATGTATCCGTATTGGAAGGTAATGATAACGAATTCAAAAATCGCAAGAAGTTCTTCAAAACAAGTATGGTAGAATGTGGTACTTCTGGGAAACATTGAGAAAGTATTCAGTGGCCTATGTGTTTTAGAGCGTGTGGTCTTATGTACGAGTCTCGTGTGGTAACCTGAGTTGAGGTGTTGTGATCCTTCAGTAAAGGCTAATACTAAGTTAAAGATGGTTCAGAAAGGAAATTGAGTAAATGGAGCAACTTGTTAATAAACTGAAACGATATGCTAGGGATACGATTAATTCCCGGTATGTGTTTGAAGTAATGAGTCCTGCAGAGCTTGTGCAACAAAGCTCCTGAGTGCTGGCAGTTGCATAGCTCGATGTGGGTAAAAGGACTCAATCTTGATAGTTAAACTTATGCAATGAATTGGAAGAAGGAGTTTGTGATGTGTTCTACCGTGGTTTGAAAATGAGTGTATTTCCTGTTGGTATGCGAAGCTGGGAATGTGTAATGAGTTTTCCTCTATATGGAATCATGGAAGTCCTTGGCTAGTTGAGTGAGTCGATGTTTGTGGCGCAGAAAAAGGGATAGAAGTTCCCATGTTATATTAGTGTGGTATGGTATATGCGATGTGTTATGGGAAGATGATAATGGCATGTTTACGGTTTTGAGACCAATTCATAATATATGGGAAGTTATTGAAAATTATTGAGCAGCGCGGGCAGCTGCAGGTGATTTAAGAATCGATCTTTCTGGTGATTAAGGGAAAAATGGTACTGTTGTTCTAGTGATATGGCAGGGTATATGGTCAAAAGGGACAAGGTACTGTAAACTGATAATATCTAATGGTATGGGGGTATTCTCTTGTTGGATCGACTGTGATGATTGAGTTGATGATGGCATAAGGAAATTTCTGAATGTCTCTCGTGGTATGAATGGAGGCTTGATGTGTGTTATGTATTCGTATAGTAAAATGTGGGATCATGCATAGTGACTCATGTCTTATATGGGTGATGGGGACTAGAAGTCCTCGTGATCCGCTTATGCAGTGGTTGTATAACGAGTGTATCGACATCGTTTAGCGATTATTGGAAATTGGAAGCCCTAGTGGATCTCTCTTAGCTTGATATGATGAATTTGAATAAGGATAAATGATTGCAGACTGGTGGTCATAAGTCAGGTCGTTTAGACTACCGTGATATGGACTATGATGAAAATGGCACAAAATGCATAGCAGAGTGCATCATAGTATGCTCCAGCAGGGTAGTTGTACCTTAGGACCATCAGACGGCTGGTAGGTATTGCTTTGTCAGTTGGGCCTTCGTGGCGGATATCAGTGTAGAGGTTTCTACCATGGATTCGATTCCGGTATTGAGGAAACTTTGTAGGATGCATTACTTGTGGCCGAGCTTGAGGATATATATATATATATATATATGTTTATTGTAATGAGCAAATTGACTCGGTGTGCATTTCCTTTTGCGCGATTTACGCGTGGATCGGGTGGCACGCCGCCACGGGTTATTTGGATCGGGTGGCACGCCGCCACAGGTATGGTATCTAGATCGGGTGGCATGCCGCCACGTGTATGTTATTTGAGCAGGTTGCATGCCGCAACCGTATGATTTGGAGAATAGTTTTTCCATATGTTACCTTGTGTACTATACTTCTTAGTGTCTGAGGAAAGTCAGTGTTGGGTGTCGCGCGGCGAATGGCGCATCGGTTGTGTCCTTACAAGATTTAATGGCGGATATTAATTATTTCACCGTGGGTGAGATTGATTGCTTGAGTTCTGACCTAAATCTGTCGTGGCTGACTATTTTGAGCATGGTGACTTGAGGTGCTTCAGGAGTAATAGTGTTTCGATGGAATCATGAGCCGTGGCAAGGCCACGTGAAGTTATGACCTTTTCGAGGAGAATTCAGGTACTCTATTTCTATGATGCGAGGCGAGATCTCGGTTCTGTGTTGTGATGGTATTGAGGAATTTGAATTACAGCTCTTTTGTTGAGGTAGTTGTCATGATTTGAGTATGTTCAAGCGTTTCTTATTGGAGCTTGTGTTGTGCTCGTTGTGGCTTAGGCCGGTGTTGAGGTTTCATATCACCAGTGCGGGATGTTATAATCGGAATGACTGTTGGAGCCATTAATGAGTGCGGGCGTATGTGTTTTCAGTTGGTTAGGGAGGTGATATCGAGGTTTGGCTCCGAAATCTATCGTGGTATCAGTTAAATGGGAAATGGATTCATGAATGGATGACCTGAGAGATGGATTCGATATATCGCGTGTTCGGTTTGCCGTGGGCAATATATGAAGGTGTTGGAATAAGACTTTAGCTTATGGAAAAAGGTTTTTCAATTAGTACTTGGTTACCTTGGGCAATTGTTGCGATTAGAGGGCATCGTCTCGAGTGATTGGGTCGTTTGATTCATTATGTGATCTCACTAAAGTGGCGAGTATGGGCTATTACAGGAATTACCACTCAGTTACCTTGTATTTATATGTTTCCTGCTTTTATATTGGTGTTAGAGTCTATCGGGTGAGTTAGGAGTAATTTTGGTTGAAAACGAGGCAAATAGCCTTTAGGAAGGGAGCTTGAATATGGAAAGTCATCTTGGAGTTGACTATTTAGTTAATGTGATCGGAATCAGATTCTAATGATTTGCTTAGTTCCGGGAGGTGATTTGTGACTTAGGGGAGCAATCAGAATTGAATTTGGAGGTCCGCTGTAGATATAGGCTTAAATTGGCTAAGGTTGAATTTTGGCGATATCCGAACGGTAGGTGAGATTTTGATCTGGTAGTCGGAATGGAATTTCGACAATATATGTAACTTCGTTATGTGATTTTGGTTATGTCTGCAAATGTTCAGGTCATCCGGACGTCGTTTAGTCGGATTTTGGATTGAATGTTAGTTTCAGAAGTTTTGAAGAAACGTAGGCTTGAATCCGTGTGAAAATGGTGATTTTGATGTTTATGATGGTGTTTTTATGATTGGAACAAGTCCGTATCGGGTTTTGGAGTACATTGGTGGTTTTCGTTGCGGTCCTGGGGGCCTCGGGATAAATTCGGACCATCATCCAGGCATTTTGAACTTAGAGAAAACTATAGAAAATTGCAGGTTTGTGCAGCAGGCATTAAGCCTTCGCGTTCGCGTGGCCCAGGTCACGTTCGCGAAGGCAAAGGCTGGCTAAGGCATCGCGTTCGTGATCAGGCATTCGTGTTCGCATAGGAGAAACATGGAGACCATCGCGTTCGCGTAGAAGAAATCCTGGCGGCTAAGGAAAATGTTCATCAGGAACATGTGGTTTAGTGTAGCGTTCCTGAAGAGTAAACTGGACTGTGCATCGCGGAGGCGTGGGAGGTCACGCGAACGCGTAGAGTAAAATCGCGTGGCAGTGAATTAAATTCCAGAACAGGCCAGTCGCAGGTTCATTCACAAAAACACAAATTTTGAGCCCTAGAGAGAGAAACTCACAGGAAATTCCTAGGGATTCATCGGGTATTCATCGGAGGTAAGTTTCTTAACTCAAAAACACAATTTCATTGTAGAATTAACATCAAACTTCATGAATTTGGATAGAAACTGTGAAGAATTACGGCCTAGGTATTGAAAACGAAAATTTGACTTTTGAAAGGCCATTCGAACTCCGATTTCGATAAATTTTATATGCACGGACTCGTAGAGAGATGAGGATTGCGTTGGTACTAATTTCGGAATTTTTCGAGTAGCGGGCCCGGGGTCGGGTTTTACCAACTTAGTGCAATTATGAGTATTTCGTATAAGTTGAATTGGGTTAAGTTTCTTTAACCCATAAATGACATAATTGTTGTGGTTTGACTAGATTCTATGCACGAGGCAGCGAATTCCAAAGGAAAAGGCATTGCGGACGAGTCTACGACCGACTAGAGGTGAGTAGTTTGTGTATATGGTAGCCTGAGGGTTCGAAACCCCGGCTTAGCACATTGTGACGCTAGTAGGGCGTGACTCGAAACCCGTGGTAGGTACGAGATTGAATGTGACTAGAGATCGAGACTTATTCCATCCCGAATGAGTTTAATATGATATTAGTGGTTGAAAAATAGTGTGTTTGATTAATTGTGGGCTGTAAGCCGTTTTTGGGGCATTGTGCCGAACTGTAGTATCCCTAGGGGATAGTTATATATGTGATAGATATACTTGCTTAAACATAGATCTCAGTCCTAGCTTGAAATCACCATATTGAAATGCTAAGTCACCTGTTTTGGAAAAATTAAATAAGAATTTAAGTATTTTAATAATAAATAAACTGGAACCTGGAAATAAATAATTTGAGCTGTTGTATGACTTATATGCTTGTTGTGGACTGAGGAAGGATCGGGCTGCACGCCACAACGGTTGATATGAGGATCGGGCTGCACGTCCGCAGCGGTATTGCGCTTGGGCTGCAGGAGCCCCTCCGGAGTCTGTACACACCCCCAGTGAGCGTCGTCGACGCTAAATGAATCGGGCTACACGCCGTAGGGGTTATGTGCATTGTAGCGTTCTATTGTTGCTAGTTCGTAGGAGGAAGTGGACTGTAGTTTAGCTTCATTATGTGGTACTTTGTGGATTTCTTGCTTTTAACTACTTGTATATATTTATTACTCACTGAGCACTTAGTATTCACCCCTACTCCCTGCACCTTTGTGTGCAGATTCAGGTACACAGGAGAGATAGACGAGCACTCCAACTTTTATCAATGTTTATCTGAGTTGCTGAGGTAGCTACCGGCGTTCGCAGGACCTGGCTTCTCTTCTAATTGCAGTTTTCCTTTGTATATTCATTATTCACACTTGAGTATTTGGTTTAGATATTGTTATCCGATCATGTTTAGAGGCTCTAGACTCGTGACCCTAGATCGTTGGGTGATTATTCAGTTTAGCTTTATCGTTGATAGCAATATTCAGGTAATTGATTTGAGCTTCATGCTCGGGATGAGAGTGTAATTGGTTGGGCTTGCCTAGCAGTTGAGTTGGGCGCCATCACGATCGGGATTGGGGTTGTGACATGTTTCTTTCAGACTTTGTATTTAGTTCTTCTCAGATGTTCGTGAGTATGTGACTCCAGTTCTTGAGTAGAGATTATGTCGGAATTCAGTATCTTATTTAGATATTTATATTTAAGATTTTCGCTTATTATTGTTGACTTTTCATTGTTTATTTGTTATTGTCGAAGGATTATTAAAAAGATTGTTTGTTAAAGGAAAGGTAACTAAATTTTGCTTGCCTAGCTTCTATGAGTAGGCACCATCACGACCCCCTAGGGTGGGAAATCTGGGTCGTGATAAATTTGGTATCAGAGCGGTAGGTTACATAAGTCTCACAACTCATGGACAAACTTGGTAGAGTTTGAGGGATTGGTACAGAGACGTCTGTATTTATCCGCAGTCGCTACAGAGTTAGGAAAAGTTTCACATTTTCTCTTTCTTATCGTGCGGTACTGTTTCTCAATGCAAATTGAATTTCTACTTTGTTATCTCGCATATGGCAAGAACACGCACTCGCTCATCTACTGATCAGCAGTACGAGCCCCGGGTAGCTCTCGCTAGGGGCAGAGGACGAAGTCGTGCTAGAGGCCGAGGTAGCGGCAAAGCTTAGCCCCGAGCAGCATTACTAGTGGCGGAGCCTCAGGTTGACATTGATAAGGTGGTTCCGGCCGCAGACACACTAGTTCTGGTAGGCCCAGCTCAAGTCTCAAATGGGTTTATTGCTACCCCTGTTCTTCAGGACACTTTGGTCCGGTTGGTAGGCCTCATGAAGAGTGTCACCCAAGCAGGATTACTTCCTGTAGCACCAGTCACTTCTTAGGCTGGAGAAGGAGCCCAGAATCCAACCGCACGTATTCTTGAGCAGGTAGTTCCCTAGGTTCAGATTCAGTTGTTCATCCAACTATGGCAGTTCGCCGGGGGTAGTTTCTTTGACCGACGATGGCGTGACTATGTCTGCAGATGCTTTGTGGAGACTAGACAGGTTCACCAAGCTCTTCACTACAACATTCAGTGATGCTTCCTTTGAGGACCCCTAGGATTTATTATACAGCTGCCATGAGGTTCTTCAGAACATGTGCATTGTTGAGTCCAATGGAGTTGATTTTGCTGCATTTCACCTATCTAGATCCGCCAAGACTTGGAGGAAGGATTTCTATTTAGCTAGACCAGTAGGGTCACCGTCTTTGACTTGGGATCAGTTTTCAGAGTTGTTCTTTGAGACGTTTCTCCCTATTACTCAGAGGGGTGCTTATTGGGGGAAGTTTGGGCACCTCCATCAGGGTTCTATGACGGTCACTAAGTATGAGACCAGGTTTATCGATCTAGCTCGCCATGCTCTTATTATACTCCTCACTGAGAGGGAGAGAGTGAGGAGATTTATTCATGGTTTGATCCAGCCTATTCGTATCCAGATGGACAGAGTGGCGGGGAGTTGTATTATTTTTCAGGAGGCAGCCAATGTGGCCCGAAAGATCGAGATGGTATTGCCACAAGGGGTGGTTATAGAGCAAATAAGAGACCCCATCAGTCAGGACGATTTAGTGGTGCCTTATCTGGATGTGGGGATTCTTTTTATAGGGGTCAGCCTTCTAGGTCCAGGTTTCGCAGGGTGCCCGAGGTGATCATGGTTTTCGTGGGAATCATTTTGATCAGCATCCATTTAGTGCACCGTCAACTCCTTTTAGTGCACCGCCGCTTCGTTGTTTCCAGGGTCGTCCACTGAGGGATTGTTTCACTTGTGGTGATACGAGGCACATTGCTAGGTATTGCCCTCGAGCTTCGAGTAGTTCTCAGCAGCAAAGTCCTCATCCCTATTATTCAGGCACCATATGTTCCACAGGCCTCCCAACCAGCTAGAGGCTGAGGTAGAGGTACTATAGGTGGAGGTAGAGGTCATAGAGGTGGAGCTCAGACTGCTATAGATGGAGGTCAGCTAGCAGTGGATCGACCTAGGGACACAACTCAGGGTAGTGGAGGCCAGCCTTGTTGTTATGGTCTTCAGGCTAGGCCCGAGGCTGAGGCTTTAGATGCAGTCAATACAGGTACAGTTCTGGTTTATGATCGAGATGCTTTGGTACTATTTGATCCAGTGTCTACATATTCATATGTTTCATCTTATTTCGCACCATGCTTGGTCACGCCTAGTGATGCTTTGTGCTGTGTTTGTGTCTACCTTGGTTGGTGACTCTATCATGTTCGACCGAGTCCATCATTCATGTATTGTAGTAATTCGGGGTCTTGAGACCCATGTGGACTTGTTGGTCTTAGACATGGTCGTCTTTGATATTATTATTTTGGGTATGAACTGGTTATCACCCTATCACACTATTTTGGAATGTCATGCACAGACTGTGACATTAGCGTTGCCCGATATGCCTCTTTTAGAGTAGAGGGGCACTCCAAGTTATTCTATCATAGGGTCATATCGTACGTGAAGGCTCGATGGATGGTCGAGAAGGGGTGTCTGGCCTATTTGGCCTATGTTCGTGATTCAATTGTCGAAGTTCCTCCTATAGATTCTATGCCTATTATCTGGGAGTTTCCATATGTTTTCCCCTCAAACCTACTGGATATGCCATCCGACAAGGACATTGATTTCTGCATTGATTTGGCTCCGGGCACCCAGTCCATCTCTATTCTGCCATATCGTATGGCCCCTCTGGAGCTGAATGAGTTAAAGGACCAGTTGCAGGACTTACTAGAGAATGGTTTTATCATACATAATGTTTGTCCTTAGGGCGCGCCAGTGTTATTTATCAAGAAGAAGGATGGATCGATGAGGATGTGCATAGATTACCGACAGTTGAACAAGATAACAATTAAGAATAAGTATCCACTACCAAAGATTGATGATTTGTTCGATTAGCTTCAGAGTGCAGGGGTATTCTCCAAGATTGACTTGAGATCTGGCTACCATTAGCTGAGGATTAGGGCATCCGATGTCTCTAAGACAACTTTTCGTACTCGGTATCGACATTATGAGTTCTTGGTCATGTCATATGGGTTAATCGATGCTCCAGGAAGATTCATGGAGTTGATGAACCGAGTGTTCAGGCCATATTGGGACATGTTCTTGATAGTCTTTTTTTATTATATTTTGGTGTACTACCACAGCCAAGAAGAGCACGAGCAGCACCTTAGAGTGGTTCTTCAGACTCTAAGGGATAGTTCGTTATATGCCAAGTTCTCCAGGACTAAGTTCTGGATGAGTACAGTAGCAGTCACGGGTTGTATCTGCAGAGGGTATTCAGGTGGACCCGAGGAAGATTCTGGCAGTGAAGAACTAGCCCAGACTAGCTTCACCTATAGAGATTTGGAGTTTCTTGAGATTGGAAGGCTACTATAGATAGTTCGTGGAGGAATTTTCATCTATTGCAGCCACGATGACCAGATTGACCCAGAAGGGTGCCCAGTTCAGATGGTCGGATGAGTGTGACGCAAGCTTTCAGAAGCTCAAGACAGCTTTGAGTATGGCACCGGTGTTGGTTTTGCCCACAGGATCAGGGCCTTACACAGTCTATTATGATGCTTCCCGTACTGGGCTTGGTGCAATGTTGATACAGGGTGGCAAGGTTATTGCTCATGCTTCGAGACAGTTGAAGATTCATGAGAAGAACTATCTAGTGCATGATTTAGAGTTGGCAGCTATTGTTCACGCCTGAAGATTTGGAGGCACTATTTGTATGGCGTGGCATCTGAGGTGCTCACTTACTAGAAGAATCTTCAGTACATGTTCAAGCAAAAGGATTTGAATTTGAGGTAGAGGATGTGGTTGGAGTTGTTGAAAAGTTATGATGTCACCATTTTATACCATTCGGGGAAGGCCAATATGGTGGCCAATGCTATGAGTAGGAAGTTAGCCAGTATGGGCAGTCGTGCTTATATTCCAATCAGTTAAAGGCCACTTTCTTTTGATGTTCAGGCCTTAGCCAATCAGTTTGTGAGACTGAATGTTTATGAGCCTAGTCATATGTTGGCATGCACGTTTGCTCGGTCTTCATTATTACAGTGTATCCATGTTTGATAGTTTGATGATCCCCATTTGTGTGTCCTCAGGAACACGGTTCATCACGGAGGTGCCCAGCAGGTTACCTTAGATGCGGATGGAGTCTTGAGATTGCATGGGCGAGTTTGCATGCCCATCATGGATGGACTCCGAGAGTTGATTTTTAAGGAGGCCCACAGTTCCTGGTACTCGATTCATCTGGGCGCCGCAAAGCTGTATCAGTACTTGCAGCAGCATTACTGGTGGCGTAAGATAAAGAAAGATATTATTGCATATGCGGCTCATAGTTTGAACTGTCAGAAGGTTAAGTACGAGCATTAGAGACCTTGTGTTATTTCAGAGGATTGAGCTTCCCGAGTGGAAGTGGGAGAGGATAACTATGGATTTTGTTACTATACTTCCGCTAACTCGGAAGAAGTTCGATGCGATACGGGTTATTGTTGATATGCTGACCAAGTTAGCGCATTCCATATTTGTGGCAGTCTGCTATTCTTCTGAGAGGTTTGCTGAGATTTACATTTGGTAGATTGTTCGCCTTCAATGGTGTACCCGTATCTATTATTTCGGACTGAGGTATGTAGTTTACCTAGCACTTATGGAGAGCATTTCAGCAAGAGTTGGGCATACGGGTTGAGTTGAGCACGACGTTTCATCCCCAGACGGATGGTCAATCCAAGCGCACTATTCAGATTTTAGAGGATATGCTCCGGGCTTGTATTATTCACTTCTGAGGTTCGTGGAATCAGTTCTTACCTTTAGCGAAGTTTGCCTACAACAACAGTTACTAGTCGAGCATCCAGATTGCCCCTTTTGAGGCTTTATATGGTAGGTAGTGTTGGTTTCGGTTGGATGGCTTGAGCTAGAGGAGGCTCGATTTATAGGTACGAATTTGGTTCAGGAGGCCTATGACAATGACATGATCATTCAGGAATGGCTTCATTCGGCTCTGTTCACGCAAAAGAGTTATGAATATCGTAAGGTTCAAGATGTAGTGTTCATGGTTGGTGAGCGAGTATTGCTCCGAGTTTCGCCTATGCAGGGCGTGATGAGATTTTGGAAGAAATGCAAGCTTAGCCCTAGATTCATTGGTGCGTTTTATATTCTTGATTGAATAGGAGAGGTGGCTTATAGACTTGCATTGCCGCCTAGCTTATCAGCCGTGCACCTAGTGTTTCATGTATCCATGCTTCAGAGGTATCACGGCGATCCTGCCCACGTGTTAGATTTCAGCACTGTCCAGTTGGACAAGGATTTATCTTATGAGGAGGAGCCGGTAGCTATTCTAGAGTGGCAGGTTCGTCAGTTGATATCCAAGAGTTTTCCCTTTGTTTGTGTTGAGTGGAGAGGTCATCCCCATATGGCATCAACCTGGGAGTCCGAGTCTGATATGCGGAACCGTTATCCTAATCTATTTACCGACTCGGGCACTTTTTTCTT
Organism: Nicotiana noctiflora; assembly: GCA_032618575.1. Lineage (NCBI taxonomy): Eukaryota > Viridiplantae > Streptophyta > Magnoliopsida > Solanales > Solanaceae > Nicotiana > Nicotiana noctiflora. Next base: position 10,513 of record JASVEL010004215.1, read on the forward strand.
TTGTCCGTTCGAGGATGAACGATTATTTTAGAGGTGGAGAATGTCAAGACCCAAAGGGTCATCACATATTTTCTCACTCATTTCCTGCTTCCGAGGCCTTGAAAACCTCATTTTTAGTTGTCTAGATATGTGTGCGCAGTTCGGGCGAATAGCCGAAAAGCTTGTATGCGAAATTTTGTGGCTAAAATTAGGTATTAAAATAAGCAAAGTTGACTTAGGTCAACATTTTGAGTAAATGGATACGGACCCGTGCTTTGACGGTTCCGGAGGGTCCGTAGAAATATATGGGACTCGGGCGTGCGCCCGAATCGAAATCCAAGGTCCCGAGCCCGAGAAATGAATTTCTAAAAGAAATTATTTTTCTGAAATTATTAAGGAAATTTGAAATGAAAATTTATTAGAACGTGTTGGTATCTGGCCCGTATTTTCATTTCGACTCCCGATACAAGTCTTATATGTGTTATAAGATATTTATATTAAATTTGGTTGAAACCAGACATCGTTTAACGTGTTTCAGACTTAAAACTCTAAATTTGAAAGTGTATGAAGTTTGAAGAAAAATTAGTGATTTTGAGATTGTATTCCTTGTTTTTTATATTATTTTGGCGATTTGATCGCACGATTAAGTTCGTAGGGTGTTGTTGAGTTAGCATACATGTTTGGTTAGGAGCCCCGAGGGCTCGGCAGTATTTTCAGAGGTGTTCGGGGTGGTTTTGAGCTTATAAAAAATTGTAGAAAAATCTGCAACAGGTGCCCAGTCATTTCGTTCTTCGCGAACACACTCTCTCTCCCGCATTCGCGAAGCACCACAATTTCCTTCATCGCGTTAGCATACAGTATTGTGCTTTCGCGTAAGCCAAATTTGAGACCCCAGTAATTTCCTCTTTGCATTCTCATTCAAAGTTTCACGAATGCATAACCTTGCAACCTTCTTCATCGCATTTGCGTGGGCCTTCACGCATTCGCATAGACCTAAATCCTGGATCCTAGCCCTTTTATTCGCATTTGCGTCCTCCCCAATTGCAAACGCGATGTTCATTTAATTCAACTCTTCGCGAATGAGGCTCCCTTCCCGCGAACGTGAAGGGAAAATATTGCCCAGTTAATTGTTAATTTTCAGAAATAGTAGCACAGGATTCCTTAAAAAATACACAAACTCCTTTCTTCTCCAAGCACTTAGATGTCCATTGAAGCATAATTTCTTCAAGGCCACTTTGGTTAGTAAATCCCAACTTGTTTTCTTCACTTTCTATCATTATTAATCAAACTCCTAGGCTTAAACCATGTAATCTAGTGTTAAAATTGGGAAAATGGGTAGAGTCAGGGCTTTTTACTTTTTCTTGATTTAGACCTCATTTTGGGGTCGAATTTGAAAACAAATTATATATTTTGGCTCATGGGTGAATGGGGAATTTAATTTTCGTCTGAACCTCATGTTTTGGCCAAGCGGGCTCGGGGACAATTTTGGTATTTTTGGGAAGAAAGCGAAATGTAGGCATTGGGTTTGATTTGTTTAGCCTATATTGATATTATGAAGTCCTTATTGTATAGATTTGATTTAGTTTGAGTAGAACTCGAAAGGTAAAGCAGTCGTTGTGGATTTATTTGACCGTGAAAGTTGATGTAAGTGTTTGGTTTAACCCTAGCTGGAGGGATTATGAGTCGAGTCATAATTGCCATTTGTTTTGTGTGGAGTACGACGTATGGGTATGGCGACGAGTATCCATGCGTCGGTGTCCAGCAGGACTATGAGTCTTAATTTGATAATTGTGTACTCTTGCTGATCCTATAAAAATTTTGACAGAATATTGGTAATATTTGTGTTAAGAAGATGTTGAATAGGATTGGTTATAGCTGACTCTCCCTTGTCGGGATGTTTTACTTATTGTTATTGTTTCCATTCCGGGAAGAGTATTAAATTGATTGTTCCCTTAACGAGAAAAATTTTAAATTGATTGTTCCCTTGCCAAGCTCGTATTGTGTATTGTGTTAATAGTAAAGGAAGCGGGTGGTACTCTTACCATAATAATATTGAAAAAGGAGCGGGTGGTACGCCTACGACAAGTGATATTGAAAGGTGAGCGGGTAGTATGCCTACCACAAGTGATATTGAAAATGGAGCGGGTGGTACGCCTACCAGTAATGATATTGAAATAGGAGAGGGTGATACGCCTACCACGAGATATTGAGAACTGGGTTCGGGTTTCACGCCTGCAACAAGATGATTTGAATATAAAAGTTGCCTTGTCTTTTCATTATTGCTAGAAGTTAAACTATAGATGTACGTACAATTATTCATGATATTTTGTCACGACCCGGATTTCCCACCATCGGGAGTCATGATGGCGCCTACTAGTGGAAGCCAGGCAAGCCAAATCTTACTTACATTTACATAAGTCACAACTTTCCTTTTTTAAAACTTTAAATAAAATCATGGAATTATAACGGAATAATTAAACTTAGCGGAAGACTTAGTCAATTTTATCAAATATGATACAGAAAACCCAAACATGATACACTACCCAAGACTGGTGTCACAATACTCACGAACTTCTAAGAATAATACACACAATTGTTTGAAAGAAATATAAGTTGTTTATCTCGAATACATGAGATAACAGAATGAAATACATAGATAGAAGAGACAACGGGTCGTGCGGACGCATGCAAGGCTACCTCGTAGTCTCGGTAGTCGGAATATCCACAATCGTGCTACTACTACTGCTACTGTCCGTAACCTGTATCTGCGCAAAAAGAGCGCTGAGTGTAGTATCAGCACAACCGACCCCATGTGCTGGTAAGTGCCTGGCCTATCCCGGCGAAGTAGTGACGAGACTAAGGCCAGTCACTCACATAAACCTGTACAGTTGAAATATATATATACATATACAACAATAGAAAACATTATCGAACGTTTATAAGGAAAGACTCTGCTCTTGAAATAACAGTCAATAACTCATAATATCCAGAGTAATCGAGTCAACAGAATAAATCTTACTTTCATGTCTCAATTCATTTTTCATTTCATATCTTGTGGTAGGTGTACCACCCGCTCCCAAATGTAACAATAAGTTATACTTTGTGGTAGGCGTACCACCCGCTCCCAAATATATCAATAGGCTTTTCATATCTTGTGGTAGGCGTACCACCCGCTCCCAAATATATCAATAAATTATACCTTGTGGTAGGCGTACCACCTGCTCCCAAATATATCAATAGGCTACCGGCAACTATGGCCAATGCCAAGATTTAAATCACTTTGTGGTCGGCGTGCCACACGATCCCATTTCTTATCATATAAGTGGTCGGCGCGCCACACGATCCCAATTCATTAATATATAAGTGGTCGGCGCGCCACACGATCCCAATTCATAAATATATATATTACCCGCATTTAACCAATAATCTCTGCATCGACAATATTTATAATTACCGGTTTTGAACCAATAATTGATAATAATTCAACAATTTATCTCCGTTACCGGTGTGACTCCAATAACTCTAAATCAACAAATCATACATAACTAAATTCCTATTCCTTCAAGCTAGGATAGAACAAACACTTACCTCGAAAGTTTACGAACGATTTAATCCGTAGCAATGCCTTTTCCTTTCGAATTTGGCTCCAATCCAATCGTATCTATACACAATTGATTTAATATCATCAATTCTACTTAACAAACTAGTTCATATAGCTAAATATGATTTTTACAACATTCTGCCGGGAATAGTAAAAATTGACCCCGGGCCCACATAATCGAAACTCAAGTTTCGAACCAAAATAAGTTCACCCAATCATCCATGAGTTCAAATATACAATTTGTTCTAAGTTCGACTCCAAAACGAGGTCTAGATCGCAAATTCTTTGAAAACCCTAACTATACCCATTTCTCTAAATTTTCTACCAATTTACACATATTTAGGCCTAGGAATTCAAATAATATTGATGGGAAACAAAGAAAACGAGTCAAGAATCACTTACCCAAGAAGTATGAAGAAGGATTGCTCAAGAATCGCCCAAGAAGCTGTATAGAAGAGAGAGGTTTGTGAAAATGGGATAAAATCCCCTAAGTGTTCTGTTTTTGAGCTGAAGAATTCACTGGGCGAAATTACCCTACGCGATCGCGTGAATTGGGCCGCGATCGCGTAGAGGAAAGAATGGCCTCTTATGCGATCGCGTGAAAATGGTTGCGATCGCGTAGAGAAAAGGTTGGAAGCTACGCGATCGCGTGAGGGATGTTGCGATCGCGTAGAGGAAATTCACCAGGCAGCCTATTTGGCCTATGCGATCGCGTGAACATAACTGCGATCGCGTAGAAGGACTGGCCAAGCTACGCGATCGCGTGAGGGATGATGCGATCGCGTAGAAGGACTGGCCAACGCTGTGCGATCGCGTGGATGAGGCCGCGATCGCGTAGAACAAAATCCCCGTGCAGAAGTTGCAGAATTTCTGCTGTGTTTTCAAATCCAAAAACACCCCGAACCACCTCCGAAACACTCCCGAGCCCTCGGGGCTCCAAACCAAATATGCACACTAACTCAAAAACATCATACGAACTTGCTCGCGCGATCAAATCGCTAAAATAACATCAAAATCAATGAACTGAGCTTTAAAACTCAAGAATTCTTTCAAATTTCATAACTTCCAAAATTTCCAATTTAAGGCCGAAACACGTCAAACGACGTCCGTTTTCAACCAAACTTTACAGGAAGCGCTTAACCAACATATATGACCTGTACCGGGCGTCGGAACCAAAATACGAGCCCGATACCATTACTTTTTGATCAAATTTCAGTTTCATTTTCCTTAAACATTTTCAGAAAACAATTTAACAGAAAAATTCTTTTACCGGGGTTCTAGACCTCGGATTTCAATTCCGGGCATACGCCCAAGTTCCATATTTTTCTACGGATTTTCTGAGACTGTCAAATCACGGGTCCGGGTCCGTTTACCAAAAATGTTGACCAAAGTCAACCATATCAATATTAATATCAAAATTCTTCAAATTTCTCACATGTTTCATATGTTTCAACATAAAAAATTTCCAGCTTCGCGCCTGGACTGCGCATGTAAATCGAGGCAACTATAAATGAGATTTTCAGGACCTCAGAAGCTCGAAATGATTAATAAAACAAGTGATGACCCTTTGGGTCGTCACATTCTCCACCTCTAAAACAATCGTTCGTCCTCGAACGGACAAAAGAAAGAAGTACCTAAGTCATGGAATAGATGAGGATATTGGCTCCGCATGTCAGACTTGGACTCCCAGGTCGATGCCTTAGGAGGCTGACCCCTCCACTGAACTCGCACAGAAGGAAAACTCTTCGACCTCAACTGTCGAATCTGTCGATCTAGAATAGCTACCTGCTCCTCCTCATAGGACGGATCTTTGTCCAATTGGACAGTGCTGAAAACTAACACGTGCGATGGATCGTCGTGATATTTTCGGAGCATGGACACATGAAATACTGGATGTACAGCTGATAAGCTAGGTGGCAAGGCAAGTTTATATGCCACCTCTCCCACACGATCAAGAATCTCGAATGGGCCAATAAACATAGGGCTAAGTTTGCCCTTCTTTCCAAATCTCATCACGCCCTTCATAGGCGATACTCGGAGCAATACTCGCTCCCCAACCATGAAAGCTATATCTCGAACCTTGCGATCTGCATAACTCTTTTGTCTAGACTGAGCTGTGCGAAGCCTATCTTGAATAATCTTGACCTTATCTAAGGCCTCCTGAACTAAATCCGTACCCAATAATTGAGTTTCTCCCGGTTCAAACCATCCAACCGGAGAACGACACCGCCTACCATACAAGGCGTCATAAGGAGCCATCTGGATGCTCGATTGATAACTTTTATTATAAGCAAACTCATCCAATGGCAGGAATTGATCCCACGAACCTCCAAAATCAATAACACACGCCCGAAGCATATCCTCCGGTATCTGAATAGTCCTCTCGGACTGACCATCCGTCTGGGGATGAAAGGCTGTACTTAGCTGAACTTGCGTGCCCAACTCTCGTTAAACCGCCTTCCAAAAATGTGAGGTAAACCGTGCACCTCGATCTGAAATAATAGAGATAGGCACACCATAAAGGCGAACGATCTCCCTGATATAAATCTCAGCTAACCTCTCGGATGAATAGGTAGTCGCAATAGGAACAAAATGAGCTGACTTGGTCAGCCTATCAACAATCACCCAAACCGCATCAAACTTCTTCTGAGTCATCGAAAGTCCAGAAATGAAGTCCATCGTGATTCACTCCCACTTCCATTCAGGAAGTTCAATTCTCTGAAATAAACCGCCAGGTCTCTGATGTTCATACTTAACCTGTTGACAATTAAGTCACTTTGCCACATATGCCACAATATCCTTTTTTTTCATTCTGCAATAATGTTGTCGCAAATCTTGATACATTTTCGCTGCACCTGGTGAATAGAATACCGCGAACTGTGAGCTTCTTCTAAATTCAATTCTCTAAGCCTATCAACATTTGACACACAAATGCGCCTTTGCATCCTCAGAATCCCATCAACATCTAGGTTGACATATTTAGCATCTCATCGCTGAACCGTATCTCTAAGGTCACATAAATAAGAATCATTATGTTGTTGATCGCGGATGTGCATCCAATGATGAAGAGCGAGCGATCGTGCAAGCTAATACGCGGCTAAGCTCAGAAACATCCAAACTCATGAACTGATTCACCAAAGCTTGAACATCCAAAGAAAGAGCTCTCTCACCGATCGGAATATAAGCAAGACTACCCATATTGGCTGACTTACTACTCAAAGTATTGGCAACAACGTTTACTTTTCCCGGATGATATAAAATGGTGACATCATAATCTTTCAGCAATTCTAGCCACCTTCTCTGACTCAAATTCGACTCTTTCTGTTTAAATAAAATACTTAAGACTTCTTATGATCGGTGTATACTTCACATGCTACACCATACAAATAATTCCTCCAGATCTTCAATGCGTGAATAATCGCCGCCAATTCTAGATCATGCACTGGATAGTTCTTTTCATGAATCTTTAACTACCTCGAAGGATAGGCAATAACCTTGCCATCATGCATTAACACTGCACCAAGCCCAACACGAGAAGTATCACAATAAACAATATAAGGTCCCGTACCGGTGGGTAAAACCAATACCGGTGCTGTGGTCAAGGCTGTTTTGAGCTTTTGAAAGCTTGCTTCACATTCATCTGACCATTCAAATTGAACACCTTTTTGTGTCAGTCTGGTCAGTAGGGTTGCAATAGATGAAAACCCCTCCACGAATCGCCGATAATAACCCGCTAATCCTAAGAAACTTCAAATTTCTGTGGCTGATGTCGGTCTAAGCCAGTTCTTGACTGCCTCAATCTCCTTTGGATCAATCTGAATACCTGTTGCCGTCACAAACCAGGAATACAACTGAACTTAGCCAAAATTCACACTTCGAAAATTTTGCATATAGTTGCCTATTCTTCAGATTTTTGCAAAGCCACTCTGAGATGTTGCGCATGCTCCTTCTGACTGCGGGAGTATGTCAATATGGCAACGATGAAGACTACAACGATAAGTCTACATAAGGCACGAACACCTCATACGTATGCACATATTCATGACTCTGGCCATAAGAGTTGTTGCTAAATTACAACATTGTCAATTAACCCTGTTATCAAATATCTTATTCCAAAACTCCCACTTTACTCACAATGAGGTATGAAAACCTCAGGATTACTTTCCCGAATTAATGAGTCATATTTATTCTTAGTTGGTGCTCCTCTCAAAGTCTATAACTCCATGGTTACAAAATAGAAATGGTTAGATATGAATAGAAACTATGCAAGGATTGTCAAATAATCCTAACAGGCATGGCTCAAATTTAGGATATTGTGCTAGATTTTTATTTCCAGAAAGGGAAAATTTTAAACACAAACTTTTAACCACTAGGACCTTGTCCTCATATAATATTCACCGCAGCTTGCAGCTCGGTTTTTAAAACAAATATTTTCACGTTATACAAAATTTTTGAGGATCTCATCCTCCACTCTAAATCACAAGTATTTGCACATTGTGCCACTGATGTTTTTCATTTCCTTTCTTTCTTCTTTTCAACTATTGTCCGTCAAAGAGTATCACGACATAAAAGAACCCTCATACCGACATGGTATACAATTTAACCATTGAAAATAGTTATTTCAGGAATTCATTCCCATTGTAATAATTAATATAAAGTCACTTTTGACCTCATCAATATTCCTAGTGACCAATACATAATAATAGAGATAATTATCTCCATTTAATAGCACAACGTGAGTATTCACATAAGTAGATTTGATGATTACGAAGCTCACTCATGAGTGGAGCATATTAAGAGGACTTGCCTCAATTCTTCAAAGATCAAATCAAATTGAGGAAAAATGTTCTTTTTATAACAAATCAGAATTGTACATGTGATAACATCATCTGATGTAGTGACTTCAGTCACACCATAGAAATTATGTCAACAATTAGATCTCCACCTCTAGGAGTCTCACCTCCGCCTCAACATCCTGACCTCTAAACCTGGCTGGTCATGTGAGTTAAGTGTTGACTGCAACGGGTATGTAGCTTGAGTGCCTTCGTAAATTATATTTCTCCAATCTGCCACATTCACAACAATTCCTTTGAGGCTCAGCTAACTTATTGGACATGACGACATATTCGGACACTGTCATAATAACCCGGCATGATCGTTCAGATCATACATACCACACCTTTCAAAGAGTCAGGGAGGTAACTCCTCCAAATATTTCTACAAATAGGATTGAGTAGGTAATGTCGCATAGCCGGTCTGCCCTCTTCATAGGCTTGTCACAAACATTGACGACCAATTACCTCTTTTGCTCATATACTCTTTATTAATCTTTGGGCCGATGCTTACCCCCTGCAGAGTACTAAGCCTCAAACATGCTTAATTTATTTGGGGGGACCTTTCCATATCATATGTATACATTCCAAGCCAAAACTGACATAAAACATGGCCATTCGGTCCATTCACTAATAGTGGATTTCCCCCCTTTTGGCTATAAGTCATAGTCACAACATCTGATAGTCCACAATAATTAACCTTCACAACTTCAAATAAATCAACCAGACGTCAAGGTCCATTAAAATCACAGCCGGTTAGTAAATACATTATGTTTCCACTACAACACTCGCTACCCGAAACACAGTAAAATCAAACCTCTCGCTTTCAACTATTCCCGCGTTCTGCAATATCTCATAGCAACGGTCAATAAATTACCTTGGGTTCTTCAAAAGATGCACCACTAAAGGAGATAGCGAAGAGTTTGGTGAAACTTATCCGAAACTCCGTAAAGCTTCTAAAGGCATCGTTGATCTATCACCAACCTGTGCCATTATCGGCTGAAGAAGCGGTACATGCCTTCGCCATTCGTGGGAAGACAAGAGTAGAAATTCAACTTAACATTTGAAGAACAAACTCGCACGATAGGAAAGAATGAAGGTGAAAATTTCCTAACTCTGTAGCTTCTAAGGGATAAATACAGACGTCTCCGTACCGATCCCTCAGACTCTACTAAGGTTGTTCGTGAGTTATGAGACCTGTGCAACCTAGTGCTCCGATACCAACTTGTCACGACCCGGATTTCCCACCATCGGGAGTCATGATGGCGCCTACTAGTGGAAGCTAGGCAAGCCAAATCTTACTTACATTTACATAAGTCACAACTTTCCTTTTTAAAACTTTAAATAAAATCATGGAATTATAACGGAATAATTAAACTTAGCGGAAGACTTAGTCAATTTTATCAAATATGATACAGAAAATCCAAACATGATACACTACCCAAGACTGGTGTCACAATACTCACAAACTTCTAAGAATAATACACACAATTGTTTGAAAGAAATATAAGCTATTTATCTCGAATACATGAGATAACAGAATGAAATACATAGATAGAAGAGACAACGGGTCCTGCGGACTCCTGCAAGGCTACCTCGTAGTCTCAGTAGTCGAAAAATCCACAAGTCGCTACCGCCGCTACTGCTGTCCGTAACCTGTATCTGCGCAAAAGAGCGCAGAGTGTATTATCAGCACAACCGACCCCATGTGCTGGTAAGTGCCTGGCCTATCTCGGCGAAGTAGTGACGAGACTAAGGTCAGTCACTCACATAAACCTGTACAGTTGAAATATATATATACATATACAACAGTAGAAAACATTATGGAACGTTTATAAGGAAAGACTCTGCTCTGAAATAACAATCAATAACTCATAATATCTAGAGTAATCTAGTCAATAGAATAAATCTTACTTTCATGTCTCAATTCATTTTTCATTTCATATCTTGTGGTAGGTGTACCACCCGCTCCCAAATGTAACAATAATTTATACTTTGTGGTAGGCGTACCACCCGCTCCCAAATATATCAATAGGCTTTTCATATCTTGTGGTAGGCGTACCACCCGCTCCCAAATATATCAATAAATTATACCTTGTGGTAGGCGTACCACTCGCTCCCAAATATATCAATAGGCTACCGGCAACTATGGCTAATGCCAAGATTTAAATCACTTTGTGGTCGGCGTGCCACACGATCCCATTTCTTATCATATACGTGGTCGGCGCGCCACACAATCCAAATTTATTAATATATAAGTGGTTGGCGCGCCACACGATCCCAATTCATAAATATATATATTACCCGTATTTAACCAATAATCTCTGCATCAACAATATTTATAATTACCGGTTTTGAACCAATAATTGATAATAATTCAACAATTTATCTCCGTTACCGGTGTGACTCCAATAACTCAAAATCAACAAACCATACATAACTAAATTCCTATTCCTTCAAGCTAGGATAGAACAAACACTTACCTCGAAAGTTTACGAACGATTTAATCCGTAGCAATGCCTTTTCCTTTCGAATTTGGCTCCAATCCAATCGTATCTATACACAATTGATTTAATATCATCAATTCTACTTAACAAACTAGTTCATATTGCTAAATATGATTTTTACAACATTCAGCCCGGAATAGTAAAAATCGACCCCGGGCCCACATAATCGAAACTCAAGTTTCGAACCAAAATAAGTTCACCCAATCATCCATGAGTTCAAATATACAATTTGTTCTAAGTTCGACTCCAAAACGAGGTCTAGATCGCAAATTCTTTGAAAACCCTAACTATACCCATTTCTCTAAATTTTCTACCAATTTACACATATTTAGGCCTAGGAATTCAAATAATATTGATGGGAAACAAAGAAAACGAGTCAAGAATCACTTACCTAAGAAGTATGAAGAAGGATTGCTCAAGAATCGCCCAAGAAGCTGTGGAGAAGAGAGAGGTTTGTGAAAATGGGATAAAATCCCCTAAGTGTTCTATTTTTGAGATGAAGAATTCACTGGGCGAAATTACCCTACGCGATCGCGTGAATTGGGCTGCGATCGCGTAGAGGAAAGACTGGCCTCTTATGCGATCGCGTGAAAATGGTTGCGATCGCGTAGAGAAAAGGTTGGAAGCTACGCGATCGCGTGAGGGATGTTGCGATCGCGTAGAGGAAATTCACCAGGCAGCCTATTTGGCCTATGCGATCGCGTGAACATGAATGCGATCACGTGGGGGAGAAACTGGAAGCTACGCGATCGCGTGAGGGATGTTGTGATCGCGTAGAAGGACTGGCCAATGTTGTGCGATCGCGTGGATGAAGCCGCGATCGCGTAGAACAAAATCCCTGTGCAGAAGTTGCAGAATTTCTGCTGTGTTTTCAAATCCAAAAACACCCCGAACCACCTCCGAAACACTCCCGAGCCCTCGGGGATCCAAACCAAATATGCACAGTAACTCTAAAATATCATACGAACTTGCTCGCGTGATCAAATCGCTAAAATAACATCAAAATCAATGAACTGAGCTTTAAAACTCAAGAATTCTTTCAAATTTCATAACTTCCAAAATTTCCAATTTAAGGCCGAAACACGTCAAACGACGTCCGTTTTCAACCAAACTTTACAGGAAGCGCTTAACCAACATATATGACCTGTACCGGGCGTCGGAACCAAAGTACGAGCCCGATACCATTACTTTTTGATCAAATTTCAGTTTCATTTTCCTTAAATATTTTCAGAAAACAATTTAACAGAAAAATTCTTTTATCGGGGTTCTAGACCTCGGATTTCAATTCCCGGCATACGCCCAAGTTCCATATTTTTCTACGGATTTTCTAAGACCGTCAAATCACGGGTCCGGGTCCGTTTACCAAAAATATTGACCAAACTCAACCATATCAATATTAATATCAAAACTCTTCAAATTTTCCACATATTTCATATGTTTCAACATAAAAATTTTCCAGCTTCGCGCCTGGACTGCGCACGCAAATCGAGGCAACTATAAATAAGGTTTTCAGGACCTCGGAAGCTCGAAATGATTAATAAAACAAGTGATGACCCTTTGGGTCGTCACATTCTCCACCTCTAAAACAACCGTTCATCCTTGAATGGACAAAAGAAAGAAGTAATGTTTTTGCTATTTTCCATTGTTCTCGTATATATATCTGCACAGGCTTATGTGTTGTCTTGTCTGGCCTCGTCACTACTTCGCCGGCGTTAGGCTAGGCACTTACCGGCACATAGGGTTGATTGTGCTGATGCTACACTCTGTGCATTTTTGCATAGGTCCAGGTATCGAGCTACAACAATAGTACTAGAACGGGAGCAAGCCTTCAGTCCATCGAGACACCGAGGTAGCCTTGCAGGCGTCCGCAGGCGTGACGTCTCCTCTATCCTTACATTAGATTGTCATCTCATTGTATTCGAGATAAACAGATTTATGTTTCTTTCAGACTTTGTACTTAGTGCTTCTTAGATGTTCATGAGTATGTGGCTCAAACTCTTGGGTAGAGATTCTGTCAGAATTCAATATCTTGTTTAGCTATTTAAATTTATGACTTCTGCTTATTATTGTCGACTTTTCATGATGTATGTGTTATTGTCGAAGCATTTTTAAAAGGATTGTTTGTTAAAGGAAAGGTAACTAAATTTGGCTTGCCTAGCTTCTACGACTAGGTGCTATCACGACCCTTGAGGGTCGGAAATCTGGGTCGTGACAACGGGATATACATTATATTGCAAAAATTATAGTAAACTTATAGAAAAATTATATTCTATCGTTTATTTATTATTCTTTTATTCATTTAACTATTGTATGGAAGTTGTACAATATTGTATAAAAATTATATTCAAGTTGTATGGTATTGTAGTTGTATATAACTGAGTAGAAATAATGTATGAAAATTATAGATAAGTTGTATAATATATAATTAGTTGTAAGTCCTTCTTCATTCCTATGTATAAATCAGATACAAAATATATAAAAGACATGTTTTATAAAGATTATAAAAAATTTATATTTAAATTGTTTCATACAATAGTTATATCTGAGTAGAAATAATGTATGAAAATTGTAGATAAGTTGTATAATATATAATTAGTTGTATGAAATTTATTTTTACCATGTACAAATCAGATTTACAAACTATAAAAAGACATATTGTATAAAATTTATATTTAAGTTGTATGTTAATGTAATTGTATTTAACTGGGTAGAGAAAGTTGTGGATAAATTGTAGATAAGCTGTATAATATATAATTAGTTGCATGAAATTTATTTTACTATGTATAAATCAGATACAAAATGTACAAAAGATATATTTTGATAAATTGTATAAAAATCATATTTGTGTAATAAGGAATAGTGTCAAGAATAGAGAAGTGGTTGAATCTGGAGCAATTTTCATCTATTTTCTTATAAATGTAGAACAGCTTTTGTAAACTTTTAAAAGGGTGTATTGGTACTGATTTTTGACTTGTTTATTTATAGAGAAAATATGAAGATGTGAACAGACTAATTTTATGTGTGAAATTGAGGCGCTGCAACGAAGAGTATTTTAATAAAATTAGGCCCTTTCGGTAATATTTCTACACATTTTAACTTCCTCTAAAATTTTATGATCATGCGAATGACATTTATCATAATTGATAATTATTTTAATCAATAGGGTTTTGATCAAACTACATAACAAACTTGTCGATTTCACGGAGAATTATTTTGATAATTATTTTAATCGATAGGGTTTTTATCTCATAGTTTTGGAAAAATTGGATGATTAAGGAAAATAAAAGGTTTAGCTTGAGTCGTGTCAAGGACATTGTCCTTAAGAATATTTCGCCCACACCCAGAATTCAACAAGTTCTTCTAATATAACTAGAAGCAGAAACAACAACGTTTAACGAAAAGAAAACTTAGCACAAAGAAAATGGAAGAAAAGTTTTTAACTTTGTTACTTTCAATCTACCATTTTTATCATGTAAAACAAAGGGATATGTTTATATAGTCTAAAGTAGATAGACTAACGTATAAAGCCATTAAACCTTTTTCAATATTCAAATACGTTGAAGAAAATGCCATTAAGGCTAAGAAATGATAAAGCTACTAAGGCTAAGAAACAGTAAAATCATCATAACATTAAGGCTATACATAACTAATGCATCTAATATAAATTATTATCATTCAATTGCTTGATTTTATTTGTCAAATAATGAATTTAAACTTATCAAATTAGCTGTTACAAACATTATACATATTCAAATAATTAGAGTAATAAAGATCCATTAATTCAATATTAAAAAAATGAACCTAAATATGATTTTAGACAATTCTTTTTGAGATATGAAAACAAATTTAGATTCAACAGAAAACAGATAGTTGCTTAAAGTAATAGATTTATGCAAGAAAATAGTAGTAACTAAGATAATGAGAGAAACTAAAAATAGTTAGAGAAGTAGTGAAATGAAGTTTTGGCTGCTGAAGAGAAGTTTTATTGTGTGACTTGCACAATTGATATTAGTTGTATGAGACTTTTCTTTGCCTCACAAATTTACGGACCCTATCTTACACTTCTGTATTCATAAAAATCTAAGTCCATAATTGTGAGATAAAAAATTTATCAGTTCCAATTATTATGAGTTGTATGAGACACAAAATAAAATTTTGTGCTGATGAACGGTGAGAGAAGACAGAAATCTTTGATCTTAATTTATGCAGCACTTTGTCCTGACGCTAATTTCTGCAATTTATTATAGCTAGCATATTTATTGTAGACCTTTTCGTAGTTGAAAATGAGAAGATGGAAAAGAGTGTAGCTAAATTCTTTAATTGAAGGTAATAATAATGGATTGTGAGTTTTTTTAAGGTGGAATGTATATATTTTGTAAATAAAATTTATGTAAGCAAGATAATTTACAAAATATGTGCAATTAGGATAATAAAGTTTCCAATAGTGTATAGGAATAAACAAATCCTTTTTTTTACGGAAAAGATTTAAAAATGCTGCAAAACTATTAGAAAATGTTTAAAAATACCCATCATCCACCTATTGGGCTAAAAATACCTCTTTATTCACACCGTTAGGTCAATGCTGAATTAAAAATAATCTTAAAAAAATATTTTGCAAAATACTTTTATTTTTTAACTAATGCACCAGTAGTCCAATAATTTAGTAAAGTTTCTTTTTCAGTTTTTAAAATAAAAAATTAATTTTTACAAAAAAAAAAGATTTTTTACAGCATTATTTGGTAAAAACAGAATTTATATTTGTGTAAAAACAGAAAAAAAAACATTTAAGCAAAAATATTTTTCTTTTATTTTTTTGTAAAAACAAAAAAACAAAATTGTTTTAAAAAAAATATTTTTTTTAAAATTGAAAAATATTTCCAATAAAATATTCTTTCAGTTTTTTTAAAATTTCAGTATTTAAAAAACAAAAATAGTTTGTTAAAAACGAAAATATTTTTTTCAGTTTTTATTAAAAAAGACTTCCGCTAGGGTAGAAAAGAATGCTTTATATAAACCAAAATAATGAAAAAATATTTTTCAAAAAAACAAATATTTTGTTGAAAATATCTTTTTAATTTAAAAAATAAAATATTTAATTAAAAACAATTTTTTTCTGTTTTTACAAATTTAAATATTTTTCTAAAAAAAATTACTTTTAAAAAGGATGGAAAAAATGCAAAAAAAATTAAAATTGAATTGTTTTATTGTAAAAACTACAATAAAAAGAAGAAGATTTTACTAAATTAGTGGACTATAGGTACATTAGTTTGAAAAACCCAAAAATATTTTGCAAAATATTTTTTAAGTAATTATTTTTAATTCAATATTGACCTAACGATCAAAGGCATAAATGAACCAAAAAAGTGAATACATGAATATTTTTAGCCCAATAAGTAAATGAAAGATATTTTTAACCCTTTTCCAATATTTAGGGGCATTTTAAAACCTTTTCCTTTATTTATTAGCACACAATAAACATATGTCCCTTCATTTTTAAGATTGTTGGGTATTTGCTTGATTTATAGTGCGCCTCCTGGGTTATACACCAAAAGGCGCCTCATAAAATACAAATTTTTATATTCCTTCTAATTCTTAGTTATAAGCTATTACCAATTAAAGACGAATTCAAAATTTTAATATGATAAACATATGGTATTTGATTTCAGTCGAAGTTACCAAACATTACATCTGCCTCCGCAGTTACTACATACACAAAAGTTAAAATCAAAATAAAAGATACTCTTGGTTATGTAATAATAAAAGAAGAAGAACAATATTGCAGAGAAAGAAAGAGAGTGAATTCTTATTGAATTTTGGGATCCATTACAATAGAATAGAACCCTTTATTTATAGGGAGATGGTGACTTAACCACCAAGTAATAAACCCTAGAATGTCTCTAAATATAGATATTCACCATAAATAGAATTCTATTTATAACACTCTCCCTTGAATGTCTATTCAAGAGGTAATGTGCCTCGTTAAAACCTTAACTAAAATAAAACCCAGTAGAAAATTTTTTTTAGAGAAGGAATAAGAGTACACATATCTAACAATGCGCCTTTTGGTTGCCTCGTTAAAAACCTCGCAAGGAAAACCCAGTGGGACAAAACCTTGTAAGGGAAAAAGAGTGCAACGCGCATTAACTCCCCCTGACGAGAGCATCAATTCACATCCTTAAGCCTTCGCATCCCAATCTTGTGCACTAGCTTCTGAATCTCTCATGAGAGTTTATGAAGTGTTATGTCATGTGATCTTCTAGATCACTTGCCTCCTGTATTATGATCATTTTGATCATTTGCTCATCTTCTTTGTCAAAAAGTTTATTTGAAACTGATTGTCTATACGCTTTAAGCTTATCATAGACTTTGTCCTTCTAGGACTTAATACGAGCATTTGCAATGAGAATATAGTTTACTTTCTTTGGGACAACAAATGCGTTTGCCATGCTTTGCAATAAATTGCACATGAATTATCATTTTATGTACTTCAAGTTCATATTATTTTATTCGAGGATCTCAATGTATAAATAATAATTTATTCCATGTAACTTTTCTCAACTTTTGTATCTTGTCTCCCCCTCATATTAGAAAAACTAACTTGTTTCCTCAATGTTGACAACCCATCTTTGTGTGTTATGATGTTAATCAAAATATCACCACACATCATTAACAATAAGATGGAATTATTTGGTTCCTGGCCCTGAACCACTTGTGAGGGGAGAAAATAATATACTTTCGTATATAACGTATATCAAACTGATATACAAAACTTTATTCTCACAAGCAATTGTTTCGCTATTAAGTGGAGGCACTCAATAAATTATTTTGCTGAACCAGCTGTGATGTAAACCAACTTATCAAGATAAACTATCTTGAATAGGAAATCTGGAAATTATGCTCGAAATTAAATTAATGAGCAAGTTACCTCGCACATACCGGCTAGGTTGCGGGTTAATAATAATTGCACAAGTAACCATCTCATAGATGCATCTTATGTGGTATACATGGCAGGTGAATGGGCACATATTCACCTTTGATATTTTCAGCATTCATGAGATTCAATCCCAATTTTTGTTGGTATATTAATTAATGAGAACATGCACATAAAAGAATTCGTAAAGAACTTTCTAGTTCTTTAATATTTACCCAAGTAAATTCTCTTTATTTTTTCACATCATGCTTAAACTAATATGGCTAAATCAATTATGTCAACTGGATAAATTATCAATATTGATAAACTTCAGGTTTACACCATGATGTGTACAATTATGAATAAACTCTGCATTTATTATGATATGTGTTTTTATATCTATAAATATTCACTTCATTGTGATATTCTTTTGTTTATGTAGTACAAATTGGAGAATAAAGCGGGTAACTTTTCACATACATATTACCCCGCTACAGATTGTAGTAATAGAAGATATTAAATCTTTCCTTTATTTACAGTCTCAATATAATCAACCGCTTTCGCGTATACTTGGAAACTGAATAAATTTCTTTGAGACGTACTAAACACAATACCTTATTGGTAACTATTTGTGTTTCTCCAAAATAATAATAATTGGCTCTTCTAGAGCTCTCAGTTAATTTTGTACTACCACAGATTCATCAACATCCATGTGATGAATATCTCTTTTAAAGAGAAAATTATACCATTATGTGTATGGTCAAAGTTATATGCAAGGCCTGTTTCTTGCATTACCGTTGTCTTTTAATAATCACAATGCCAAAATATTTTGGCATACAATAGGTACGTGACCAATGACCATTCATACCATAATAATAACATTATTTATGGTATCATCTCAAACCTTCTTCTAGAGGTGAGTGTGGTATATTCACTACCACTGGCACGTTCATATTCTTTGAAGGATGAATATGTATTCATAAATCAGATGTTGTCACATTCACATCATGAATGGACCATAATCATCTATATGTGCTTTATAAAATCTCATGTCAAATCGATGACAAATATTACTTTCATAGAGTGAAGGATTTATTTGAGAATACTTATTGTTCTCATTACCACAATGATGACGATATAATTTGGTCTATTGCCACGTCCATATCCATTGATTATTCATGGTAAAAATTATCATCTTTCAGACTTATTACATACTTCTATCACATTCTCTAAAGGGAATGAGAAAGGAGCAAATTCAACGGGACGAGTTTTCAATTCTTTTGCCCACAATCATACATGAATTTAATTATGGCAAGGCATAGAAATTTTACTACTTCAGGTGGGTGTAATTTCTTACAAACTCCATTAGAGTTGCAATCAAAATTTATCGTCTTTGTTTTTATTTAAAATTAAATTATAGAATGTCAAGAATTTGAAAGAGAAAAGTAAAATACTTACCTTATATCCAGAATTTAATCATGAAGGACGTTCATAGAATAATTTACAATCATTATGCTCAATCTCAAAGCTTCTACTCAATTGGTTAAAGTCTCGTGCCGGTAACATGTTATGAAATAATAAAAGAAGAAGAACAATATTGCAGAGAAAGAGAGAGAGTGAATTCTTATTGAATTTTGGGATCAATTACAATGGAATAGAACCCTCTATTTATAGGGAGATGGTGACTTAACCACCAAGTAATAAACCCTAAAATCTCTCTAAATATAGACATTCACCATAAATAAAATTCTATTTATAATAACTCTTACTTTGTTCTTTAACTTTTCAATATGCAAAAGTCAATCCCCATCCTACAAATTTTAAGTAAAAAGGATTTTTTTAAAATTGGTAGTTAAAAAAGACAAATTTATATCTAATTATGGGCTAGTAGAGGTGAAAGGTCTTCGTGCATGTGCATGGATTTACTATGTTTATTTATATACTACAAATAAATTCCTGCACTTATTTTCTTCTGGATCTTAAATGTCCCGATTCACTTGTCCCTAAATTTTTTTTTTAAGTTCACTTGTCTCTACTTGGACTGGCAAATTGGTTGGCGACACTTTTTTTGACCTTTTATATACTTAGGAACCACATAAGACTATGGAAGATCCAGATTTTCTTATTGTCGTCACTTTTTTAATATTCTATCGAAAATATCCGGTTAGATACTTCCATTAATAGAAAGGCAATTTAGATACTTCCTAAACCTTCTATTGCTTGAAATTTTTTAATTGTCTTCAAGCGAAGAGCTACTGTCTGGTCAATAATGATCAGTCGAACATTTTTTTTTTTTAGGGTTGTGTTGTATTCAAAAAAGCACAATGAGGGGGTTATACCTTACCTCAGAAAAATACAACCACGGTGATTCCATCCTTGGTAGGGAGCGCTTCCTCCCGCAAGGGGCCCTACGCGGCGCGAATCCGGATATAGTCGGGCTTCAATGTGGGTACCGAACACCGGATGGAAAACCAAAAAAAAAAACAGGAAAGGAGGTTCATATATTAGCCGCCTATATAAGAAAATCTATGAATATATTAACTGACGAAAAAATTAGATTTTTCGTACTTCATCCTTATACTAGTAAGTTTCCATTTATCTAACAAGAAAGGGCCTTTAACATTACTAGTAGTCGTACCCGCGCGATGCGCGGTCAATATTAATAAAATATTTGTCACTTTGTTAATTTTTCGATGTTACATTAGCACAATTATTTGATTATCCTATTCTATATAAATAATAGATATTGTCTAAATTTTAATAAATAAAATCTCCATTAAATTAAAGGGACTTATATAGTCATCAAATAATTTTTTTCATATCTATTTATATTTATTAAATTATCCAATATTTAGTGTAATTATATTGTTAATAGAAATTATGACACTTGTAATTATAACATTTCTTTACCTCTCATAATATATTATATTATATTATATTATACATATATTATATTATATATTATTTATATAAATAAATTAGTCATTTTTTTATTTTAGAAAAATTTTAAAACTCCAATTTGAAACTACTCCCCAATATGAATTAGTAATTCATTATTTTACTTAATTTTATTTTTATTTTAAAACTCCAACTTGAACTATGAATGGGTAGTTTTTCTTCTATTTTTTCGTTTTTTATTGGTAACTTTTTTTATTTTATTTTAAAATAATTTAAAAACTCAAACTTGAAACTACTATCACCAAATTTGAATGGGTAGTCATTTTTTATATATTTATATATGAATAGATTTTTTGTTTTCTTATTTCCGGTCGGCCGGAAACAGCCTCTCTACCCTTTCGGGGAGGGGTAAGGCCTGTGTACGTATTACCCTCCCCAGACCCCACTTTGTGGGAACATACTGGGTAGTTGTTGTTGTTGTTGTTGTTGTTGTTATTTCAAAATTATTTTAAAACTCCAATTTGAAATTGCTCACCAATTTGAATTAGTAATTCATTATTTTTTAATTTAAAACTCAACTTGAAACTACTTTCCAATTTGAATGGGTAGTTTTTCTTCTATTTTTTAATTTTTATATAGGTAAAGTTTTTTTTTGCTTTTTATTTTTAAATGATTTAAAAACTCAAAATTGAAACTACTCCTACGAAATTTTAATGGTTAATTATTTTATATATATTAATTTTTCGTTTTTTTAATTATATTTAATTATAAGATATCTATATTTATTAATCTAAATAAAGTAACGTGTGGGGGGGTTGTTTTTTATTTTATTTTATTATTTTCGTTTTTTAAATGTATATATAAATAGATTTTTTGATTTTTTTTTAAATTTAAAATAATTTAAAACTCCAACTACTCCCCAATTTGAATTGGTAATTCATTATTGTTTTAATTGTTTTTTTAAACTCCAACGTGAAACTACTTCTCGATTGGAATGGGCAATTTTTCTTCTTTTTTGGTTTTTTTATAGGTTAATTTTATTTTTTTTATTTTTATTTTAAAATAAAATAAAAACTCAAACTTAAAACTACTCCCACCCAATTGGAATGGGCGAGTTATATATATATATATATATATATATATATATATATATATATATATATATATATATATGTGTGTGTGTGTGTGTGTGTGTGTTAGTTATTTTATTTTATTTTATTATTTTTATTTTTATATGTATATTATATATAAATAGATGTTTCATTTTTTTATTTTAAAATAATTTAAAAACTCCCATTTGAAAATAATATAGAATTGATTTTGTCAATGTCATTCCGTATTTTTGGATATAAATAATAATCAAGATAAAATCTAGTAGATGGAGTGCAACTTAATAGTAATAAAACAGAATTTAAAAAATCACCTCTCTAACTTCTTCTTCTTCTTCTGCGATTCTTCTGTGATTCTACCATCAGCATCTTCATCAACCCTGCATTTAATTCATCACACAATTCAGATCTTCAAAATTGAATCTGAGATGCTTAATAAATTTACCGATAAAAGGGAAGTTAACATATAAAACTGCATAAATAGGACTGTTTGAGTTAGTTTAGAATTGTTGTTGAACCCCACATTTGAGAAGATGATTAGTCGTGGGTTTCATCCTCACAATTATTTTTCCTAAAGAAACGGCCAATTAGAGGAAGTATTTATACTTTGGTAATTGCCAAGTCTAATAAGCAATAAGTAAATAAAATAATGGGAAAACATGGGAAGTATCATTTTTGTGAATGCGCAGATCAAAAGAGAATTTTTTTTTTTTAGTTTCCAAGTCTTACAAAAAAAATTAAATAACTTCCTAGCATGGCAAAGTGAAATCAGTCTTATAAATAAACTAAAATAACTGCCCAATATGGCAGGCACTATCAATAAAATAACTGCCCAATATAGCAGGCAGTAGGGCAAACGTGGGAAGTATCATTTTTGTGAATGTGTAGATCAAAAGAGAATTTTTTTTTTTAATTTTCAAGTCTTACAAAAAGAAATTTAATAACTTTCTAATATGGCAAAGTGAAATTAGTCTTATAAATAAAATAAAATAACTGCCCAATATGGCAGGCAGTATCAATAAAATAACTGCCCAAAAAACTGCTATCTCCTAATATAATGGGTGGTTATGGGTAGTTGTTTTAAAAACTGTAATTTAAGTAGTGCTTAAAAACTATTTCCTGCAAAAAAGCATTCCATTAAGTAGAAAAACATTTTTTTTTTAAAAAAAATTGCTAACTTTTAGGAACCTTGTCTGAATGTAACATGTGGCAATTGGATGTTAAGCCATTTGGCTTAATGAGAGGCCAATATCCTTGGCTTTTAATAATATATAGATAGATTGGGAAGTTATGGGAATGAGTGGAACACTTAGGAATGGCAAAAGGTGCGGGGCGGTGCGGGGCGGGGCGATTTTTCAGCATTCGCGGGGGGCGGGGCGGGGCGGGGCATAATTTTTTTAAAAAAAATTAACGCGGGGCGGTGCGGGTCGCGGGTTGCCATGAGTTGTTCAATTGATTATCTTCTTAGTGTATAAATTTTATATATCATCATACTAAGATTATCTATATATAATAACAAATAAAAATACAATAAATAAATATGGTATAATTGATTAAAATGCACCGATAATATAATAATATTTACACCGTCAATGTACACAATCCTTACAAAATTAGTACAAGAATTAAATAAGAAAATAGAAATTTGCACATACGCTAACATGTGTGAACTTACAAATGTATGTTAACTGAATTGCTATGCAGTTAAACTTAATGCAAACGTGTATATTTTCAAATCAATTTCTTTTGGGTGAGATATATACTTTCGAATTATAATATTATGATAATTATTCTATAAATTTATCACCCAAAACATATACCCTCGTTATACCAATTCACTAGGCAACTTGTGATGAACAGACGATGGAATATTACCTAACAATATCTAATACAAATATAAAAAAATTACTTGGTTTACTAGATCGGATTAAAAAAATTAAAAAAATTAAAAAATATATATGCGGGGGCGGGGCGGTGCGGTTTTTCGCGGGACGGGGCGGGGGTTAAAATTAGAAAAATTTGTTTTGCGGGGCGGTGCGGTGCGGGTTGGAGTCTTCGCGGGTGTGCGTGGATGTGCCCCGCAACCGCCCCGCCCCGCACCGTTTGCCATCCCTAGGAACACTCTCCTCTAATTTTTGGTTGTGGTCAACTTTGCAAGACAATCGGCTACCTGGTTACCTTCTCTAAATCAATGATTTACATTAATTCTAACATACATTGAACAATGTTGGAGGTTCTATCAATCACCATCTTGATCTTTAAGTTGTTAGTATCTCTTTCTGTAAGCATCTCGGCAATCGTCATGGAGTTAAGTTCAAGAGAATAATTGGTGTATCCACTTTGGCTTCACCAATTCCCTCCAAACTCTGCCGATTTTGCCTCCGCCATATTATTACTACCACAATTGATGGGCACAAAAAGGCCATGAGAGGTCACCATGACACCCTAACCACCCCGCCAATGTCGGCTTTTCCACTTTCCATGCTAAAGCTACCATCAATGTTAACTTTGATAATTCCCGATAAAGAAGGTTCCCATATAACTTGCATCTATTTTTGCGATGGCTTGAGCCTCTCAATTTTTTCACATAGTGAAGGCCAATCCAATTTAGCAAAGTCACCTGGAATGTATTTGGAGATTGCAGATTTTAAAGTCCAAATTATTTTATGTTTCATCATGCAGTTTGCTTTTCATATCTACACGCATTTCTTTGCTTCCAAAATTTCCAACATATGACCATGGGAGCAATATGGAGGATTTGCTTATGCACTCTATTGTTGCGTTGTCTCCCACCATCTTTTGAAAGTAGCAATTACAAGTTCTTGTTGGTGCTTGATTCCAAGTGAATTTTCAATGGAATTTCAAATGAAGTTGGCTGCATCCCTATTCACTATTAGAAATTTGGCAAAAACCGACCACGATCGACCGATCAAAGTGTGGTCAATTTTTCAAAATATTTATTTTTAAATTTTTCTTTTTACGAAACCAACCAACTTTGGTCGGTTTTCTTTGGCGCAAAAATACGAGAAACTTATTTGAGTCCCGCAAAATTTATTTTGCAAGAAACCGACCAACTTTGGTCATTTTCTTTTAAATAATTTAAAATTAATATTAAAAAATGATTGAAATTGGTCGGTTAATTTGGCAAAAAATTTGACCAGTTTTGGTCGATTATATCGTACGAAATAAAGTGTATATATAAATTAAAATACAGTCTAAAAATAAAATGCACCAATGGTCTAGCGGTATAATAGTATCCTATCATAGTACGGACCCCGATTCGATTCCCAGATGATGCATTTTTTTAATTACATAATTCAAATACCGACCAACTTTGATCGAATAAAACCAACAAATTTTTGTCGGTTTTTTGAGCATTTTTTTTAATTTAATTGAATAACCAAAGTTGGTCGGTAATTTCTGACCAACTTTATAATAAGGGACCCATATTAAGTTCTTGTTCTGCTGCATCATCAGACTTCATAAAGGAAATAATAGATTCACAAGTTTATAGTAATTAGACATTAACTATGACAACAGTCGTGACTACAAACATAAGCAGCGACTAGTACACTCGGTTCTCTTGTGGCCAAACGCATAAGATAACATGATCAAATGAAACAAGACTGAAATTCAGGAGACTTTATTAGTTGAAGACTGCAATTCAGACCAAATAAACTAGACTGGTACACTATAACAAACTAAACTTGATTTATATTACAACAAGAACATAAAATGGAATCCTAGCTAGACAGTTTTCAACCCTGCCCCTCATCAATCCCATATAGCTCCATCCCCATCCCAAGATTGTGAAGAAAGCTCATACGGGTATGCCACAGTTGAACTTCCATAAAACGATCGAAAATCCATAAGATGTTCATCACTTGAGCTATTCAAGTATTTCACTACATCTGTTGTTGTTGTGAATTTGTTCAACTTTTCTTTAGACAGAGAATTGATGTTGTTTTGAGATGTATCGTCGGCTACGAAATGGAACGTGGTAATGTCATGGATACTAGGTCTTCTCTTATCTTTGCATCCTGAGAGCTGTCTCTGGTAGTATTTCTGAGCACGACTTGCTACTTGTGTTGGTGTTCTTGAGATTACCATTTTCTTGGATATGTTCTTCCAATCCCCTTTTCCATACTTGTCTAAACCCAAAAGAAATCACCTATATCGATCAAATAAACAAAAACTTTTATTAACCAATTTTAAAAAAAAAAAAAGTGGTGCTAAGAACAAACCAAATACAATATATTCACCTGTGTTCTTCCTCTGTCCATGTTACTCATTTCTTTCTTTCTTGATCAGAAGACCTGCCTCTCTTTCTAAATGTTTGTAATCCACAATCAGAAGACGCGAAATAACCAGGATTTCGAACCAATCAAGCTTCAATGTCACAAACATCTGCAGCTAGTTCCTAATATTGCATCATCACATCAAGCACCGACTTTCCAGGGATCATATCTGCCACCTGAAACAACCTATTCGGAGTATTCTCATCGTATATCGCGATAGCACTTTCGAACAGTTTGTTCTCTTCTTTATTCCATATTGAGTTCTTGTTCTGCTGCATCATCCAACTTGATGAAGTAGGAAATATAGTTTCCATTTCCACAACTTCAGGATGTGCAAATGACTAGAGGATGAGATTTTTATGATACCCAAAAGATATTTAAATCAGAATTGTATACTGGGAATAAGAATACCCTTTCGAACAGCATCATGGATTAGAGAATTTAGTGAAAGATCTAACTTTCCATATTCAAAATAATCTTGGAAATATAGAAAAATCAACATTCTTTTATAGGAATTAATTTGATACCCCTCTATTCTTTTCATTTACAGTACGTTCAAAGTTGGATTTAGTGTAGATATTTCTTAGTAAACTCTTCTAGATGTCTATTATAATTCCAGAGCGTCAAGTGTGAAGTTCCCTTTAACTCTTCCTCATTATTATGGATTTTTTTCTTAAATGTTCTAATAGAAAATTGCTTAGTAATATGCTATTAAACCATTACCTGCCTAATGTGCTAATACTTCTCTATTGGAATATAATAAGGGACTAACATTTCCATAATTCTAAAAATAGGAATGGATAAAAGTTGGTTGAATATTAGGAATAGAGGTGACCAAAGGTACAGAAATGGAGTAGATGGCTTTCTTAATTGGGCATTCAGTCAACCAAGGGAAAGTACTAAGATTCGATGTCCTTGTAAAGGGTGTATGAATACTGCATTCAAGCTAAAGCCTGATTTAAGAGGAGACTTATTGAAAAAGGGATTCTGGGATTCTTACAAAGTGTGGGACTTGCACGGAGAAGTGTTAGGTAGAGTTGAAAATTCTAACGTAATACTCAATAATGAAGTAGAAGATGATAACATTAAAGAGTATAATATTATAGAAATGATTCACGATGCGTGGGGACATACGAATGTGGAGGATAATAATAATACTTCTATGGACAATGAAGAGCCAAATTTACATGCAGCAAAGTTCTACAAATTGTTAGAAGATACTCAGACAGAACTTTATCCTGGTTGTAGTAAAGTCTCAAAGTTATCTTTTATTGTTAAACTACTTCACTTGAAGTGCCTTAATTATTGGAGCAACAAATCAATGGATAAACTGTTGAGTTTCTTTAAAGAAGTTCTTCCGGAGGGTTCATTTGTGCCGCGTTCTTTCAATGAAGCGAAGAAAGTTCTTCGTGACCTAGGCTTGGGTTACACCAAAATAGATGCATGTGAGAATGATTGTAATTTATATTGGCGTGATTATGTGAATGCCCATTTATGTCCTAAGTGCGGTAAGTCTAGATGGAAGTCAGAAGAAAACAAAGGCAAGAAAGTAGCTTGTAAAGTATTGCGACATTTTCTAATCAAACCAAGGCTTCAGAGATTGTACATGGCAAGAGAGATAGTGAAAAAGATGAGGTGGCGCAAGGATAAAAATGTCGATGATAGTGTCTTGCGACATCCGTCTGACTCCATAGCATGGAAATCCTTTGATGAGCGACATCCCACCTTTTCAGCTGAATTAAGAAATGTTCGATTAAGTTTAGCATGTGACGGGTTCCAACCTTTTGGGAACATGAGTGCCAATCATAGTATTTGGCCAGTCATACTAGAAACATATAATCTACCGCCATGGGATTGCCTGAAGGATCCATATTTCATGATGACACTTTTTTTTATAGGCCCTAAGTGTCCAGGAAATGATATAGATGTATACTTGCAACCAATGATTGAAGAGTTGAAAGAATTGTGGGATGGAGTCGAAACTTATGATTCCTACTCAAAATCTAATTTTATGATGTGTGCGGCTATAATGTGGACGATTAATGACTTTCCTGGATATGGGAACCTTTCAGAATGGTCAACAAAAGGCAAGCTTTCATGTCCTTGTTGTCATAAAGACACACAATCAGTTTCTTTACATAGTAAGTTGTGTTATATGAGTCATCGCCGCTTCCTTCCAATGGAGCATCCATGGCGCCGAAATAGGAGAAAATTTGATGGAAATGTAGAAAAGAGGGTTGCACCTATTCCTTTAACAGGCGATGAAGCACTTATGCAATTACAGGGCTTGAGCAATGTGAGTTTTAGGAAGGGAAAAAAGCAAAAAAGTGCTTAAAATTGGAGGAAGGAAAGTATTTTTCTTTAAATTTCCTTATTGGGGTACTCTTTTGTTACGACATAACCTTGATGTGATGCACATAGATAGAAATGTATCTGACAATATAATATCAACTTTGATGAATATGGTTGGAAAGACAAAGAACACATTAAAAAGTAGATATGACTTGGTGGACCTTGGTATTAGGCAAGAATTGCATCCAATTGAGGATGGGGATAATGTATTATTACCGGCAGCATGTTACGCATTGTCCTCGGAGGAGAAGTTGAAATTATGCCATTTTTTGGCTAATATGAAGGTTCCCGATGCTTTTTCATCAAATATTTCAAGGTGTGTAAACATATTAGAGAAAAATATCTATGGATTAAAAAGTTATGATCACCATGTATTATTGCAAAACATTCTCCCAGTTGCAATACGTGGTTTATTGCCTAAAGACGTATCTGCACCAATTATAGAGCTTGGCATTTTTTTCAAGAATCTATGTTCTAAGACCTTGACAATCGAAGGTCTTGACATCTTGGAGGTTGAATGTGCATGCATATTATGCAAACTTGAAACTATTTTCCCACCGGCATTCTTTGATGTCATGGTTCATTTGCCAATTCACTTGGCAAGAGAGGCAAAGCTTGGTGGACCAGCTCAATTTCGATGGATGTACCCTTTTGAGAGGTAGTTATTATATAATTTTAATGCCATAATTTTATTGGCACATTATACTGATGAGTTATTTCAATATAAGTATTTGCGAACACAAAAGTCATATGTTCGCAATAATGCTCATCCAGAAGGTTCAATTGCCGAAGGATATTTGGCTGAGGAAAGTCTCACATTTTGCTCCAGATACATAAAGAATATGTCAACCAAGTTCAACAAACCTGCCAGGAATGATGATGGATCTATGTCAAATGGGAAGATGTCTATCTTCAAAAAAAGTGGGCAGAAAAAAGGTGGTTCAGAAGGCATCACACTCTCTCATGATGAGTGTGATGCCCGCATGTATGTATGTGCTTCAAAATTGTGAAGAGGTTCTGCCATTCTTGGAGTAAGTATTATATTAATCTCAAGATAGGCTCACATTTAAATGTTTCAACAACATTATCTTGACTGACTCCATTGTCAACCTATAGAGAATACCAAGGAGAGATTGGAAGACATAGTTTAATGGGTGATGGGATGCATAACAGTGGGTTTGTTGATTGGTATTGTGCACGTGTAGGTGTCTAGTTAAGTGACATTTTTAATATTAGTGTAATATTACGACGACGTTATTAGTTACAATGATGTTGTTTGTCTTGTAGGTCTTTGTACTAGCTGCACAAGGCCGCGCAAACGAGGAGCTCATAAGCTTAGCCATTGGTCCTGCACCAATGGTGCATTGTTATTCCAAATTTGTGGTGAATGGATCCAGATTCCATACAAGAGATCTTGAGATGAGAAGAAAAACACAAAATAGCGGAGTCCTCGTGAGAGGAGATGATTCAGACTCTAATAAGAAGTATTACAGTGTATTGGAGGACATTTACGAGTTGCCCTATATCGGAAATAGGAAAGTTTACTTATTCAAGTGTCATTGGTGGGACGTGGCTCGCTTGGGACGTGGATATAAGATTGATAAATATGGTTCACAAGTGTGAATACTCATTGTGCCTTGAACACAAATGAGCCATTTGTATTGGCATCTCAGTGTGAACAAGTCTTTTACTTGGATGACATGGTTGATAAAGATTGGCTTGTAGTTGTAAAGTCAAATCCTCGCGACCTTTTCAATATGCCCGAAAATGATGATTGTGTAGAAGTTGACGAGGAAGCATTGCTGAATGAAGGAGCTTATCAACAAGAGGAAGCTGAATTGAACATTTTGCGTACCAATGACCATGAAAATGATATTGGTTTGTCTTTACACATGAATGATGTTGAACCACAAAGTATTAACAACAATCATGCAAGCAATCAAGCACAAACAAGTGTGCATGATAATGAAGAGAATTTTATTAATGACAATCTTATAGATACATCTGAGGATGAAGAAGAAGAAGATTTTATTAATGACAATCATATAGATATATCCGAGGGTGAAGAAAGCAAAGAAGATTGGCTTTGATAATGATGGATAAGATACTGATGATGCTCTTGAAGACTTGAATCGAGATAATATAGATGTTTACTTTTTGTTTTCAAAAGTTCTCTGTATTTGGTTCCTTGTTAACATGACAATGAAATTAATTCATTATGCTTATAACTTTTAATTTCATAACTAGATTATATATTAAGCTTTTGTGAAATGTTATCATTAGTTGCCAAGTTGTAATCATCAATGCAGAATCCTTTATAGTGCATTTGTAGCAACAACTTACCATGTTATGAATTGGAAGAAGTATTTAACTTACCATGTTATGCAGAACCCTTTATAATGATTTAGATAATTTGAACTACTTGTTGGCTGTTTCATTATGTGCAGATTGTTGTTGGCCTGCATGAACCTTAGAACTGCTTATAGCCTCTTTCATTATGTGCAGATTGCAGTGCACTTCTATCAGTCATCCATCTTTCTCATGAGCAGACCACCATAACCATTTTCCCAGGAAACTTTGAGTTCGTTTCTTCAGCCCCTTCATACAAAAGCCACTGTGTCTGAAAGGTCTGAGTATCTCATCCCATTGAGCAATGGTGCTTAAATTCATCTCACATGCCTTTTCACAATAATTGCCTCCTCACTTTACAAGTGTTTCAGTAACTGATGTAGGTAGGTATATAGAGAGGAAGGGCAATAGTGCTGAGAACACTGTTAATGTGAGTGATTCTGCCTCCTTTAGAAACACTATTTCTTGCGCTAATCTTTCTTAAACTAATTAACATCAAACATAAAAAGTTTATTCCCTGAATATAACCCCTATGTATCTTTTAACTGGCATATGTATCTGTTAACATGGGCATACCTATTCAATAAGTTGTCACTATCTATAGAACATTACTCACCCCATGTGTAGACTACCTATGCATACCTTAACTCACTCGCAGAAGACAGTAGCAGCGTCGATTGTTATCTTTGAAACCTGCTCCTCTATTAATTTGTTCTGTTGTTGCCTTGAAAGGTGGACAAACTTCTGTAACATTTACACCCTCTCTATTCACATGAACCACTCCATAAGCTACTGCATTACTAGTAGCATTATTAAGTCGAGCGCCTCCAGCTACTGTCATTTGAACACTGTCTTTCCCATTTTTTCAATTAACAATCCCAGCATTAGCTCGATGTTCTAATGCAGCAGTAGCCTCCAAGTTTGAACCCACAGCAAAACCACGCTCAACTTTACTTGGTGCATCATTTGTTGTCTTCTCAACTTCCCCAGCATGTTTGACTAAATTCCCATCTTTACTAGCAATAATATCAGCAGTAGTTACTACTTCTATTTGTCCAGTTCCCTTTCCAATTGTAACATCTATGCTACGCCAATGTCTAATTACGACCTTCCCCCTTAAGGCTCCAGTCTGCTCATCATCACTAGCTGTAGTAGTTGCCTCCAAATTTGATATTTGCACGTATGCAAGTTGCAACATCTAATGGTCATTACTTAAAACAACCTTAGAAGATGTATCAACCTTCCTTTGCTGCACTATCTTCCCTTCACTTGCATCAGTTATCCCTCTTTTTTCATTTATAATTTGTCTCAAGTCCCCTTGAAATTTCTCCACGTCAGCTTGATCATCACATTTCTCAGCTTCTACATTGAATACACTATCATGACTCCTTGTCAAAATAAAACGACACATGCTTTCATCATGTCCTTGATGTTTGCATCATGTGCAGTATAGAGGTAGGTTATTATATATAATCTGCTGAACAGTTTCAACTATTTTTCCAGTGTCTTTATTCAAGAATTGCAACTATAATATGTTGGATCATTCATATGTTTATTTAATGTTGAATTTTTTAATCTTAATGCTGGATTTTTTTTAATCTTAATGCTAAAATTTTATCTTGGAGCAGTTTATCTTAATACTGAAATTTTTTATGCAGTGCACTTACGGTACATGCATTAAAGTGATCTTGTATTTTTTTGTGTAATAGCATGGACAAGGTTCTTAAACAATAGAGACAATGAAGGAGGGGCTTCAAGGCACTTAGTTATTTGCTCTTTTGGGATGTATATGCATACAATTACAATGAAGTATTATGTATTATATATGTAATTTGCATTTTAGTAATGGAAGTATGTAATATCCAACTTAAGATAATCTTTTGGTGTTTGTGAAATACTATTAGATGCGTTTATATAATTTTGGTCATTATAATTCCTGAATTAAATAAGTTTCAGTGGCGAAAAAATTTCATTCTGCAATATTAAAGTTCCCATTGATTGTTTAATAATTTTTGCAGCATTTGTCATTGCCACTAAATGTCATTCTGCAACAGCGAGCTCATAGTCGCCACTAATTATTGAGTTTTTTGTGGCAACATCAAGTGCTACTAAAAGCAGCTCTCTAGCAGCGAGTTCATAGTCGCCACTAATTATGAGTTTTTTTTAGGGTAATAGCCAATTGTTTTTGTGGCGACTTCAACTGCTACTAAAAGCAACTCTCTACTAGCGATTAAAGGCTTCCACTGATAGTTATAAATTTTTTTGTAGCCACAACAGTTGCTGTTAAAAGAAACTATTCAGTGGCGACTTACCCCTGAAACTGTTTCGTGGAACATAATTCGTGGCAACTTGGTATTCTTTTTGTGGCGACTTTGTCGCCATTAAATGGAGACATTTTGTGGTGACACTTTGTAGTCGTCACAAATAATGTTTAGTAATGGCTTGAGGTGCAGCAAGTCCAATGTCGCTGCTATACACATTTAGCAGCGACGTTTAGTTATTTAGCAGCGACTCCGGTCGCCGCTAAAAGGCGCATTTCTTGTAGTGAATTTGGTCGGTATGCCTTTTCGACCATCAAAATACCGTTCACACATAAATTATCACATTTTGGATAGTTATTATTACGACTCGAAATTCCCACCTTCGGGATCATGATGGCGCCTAACATCGTACTTGCTAGGCAAGCCAACATTAGAATTTTATTCACATTTTTCATTTACATTTCATGGACGAAAATTAAACAAGCTAAATCAAGCAGAAATAAATGCAGAAGTACAAAATTAATCGGTTATCTATTAACTATTAACAATACTGAAAATGTTACCACCCAAAGACTGGTATCACAATCCATGAATATTCTATGAACATATACAAGTATGGGTTTGAAAGAAAATACATATGTCTCGAAAGAAAATAAAACAGAAATGTAGACACATAGGAGGGGACATCAGGGTCTGCGGACGCCAATAGGACTACCTTAGGCCTTATCACTACCAGCTCCGAAATATACACAAAATTGCAGAGTGCACTATCAATACAACCGACCCTATGTACTGGTAAATGCTGAGCCTAACCTCGATGAAGTAGTGACGAGGCTATGGCGGGGCATATACAATATAACCTGCAACAGTATATAATAAAGCAAAAATAAAATACGGAACAAAGTAGAACAGTAACTTGCATCCAAATAAATACGAAACCCAAATATCTTGCCAGTGGTGAATAAAATCAAAGTAGAAGAAAGATATAAAAACCACAAAGTGATGCGGTGCGCGTCCCGATCCCACAATATAATCAATAACAATATGAATATTCACCCTTATTATTGATCCCACGAGTCCATCCTTATTGCTCCTCAATATATCACTTTTATTCCTCTCGTTGCGGCATACGACCAGATCCCACTAGTCCACCATTATTTCTCCTCAATATATCCCACGTATTCCTCCTATTGTAGCGTACAATCTGATCCCACCTGTCCACCCTTATTACTCATATTTTGGTGTGCAGCCTGATCCTGCCAGACAATCACATTTTATCCTTATTCCTCCTGTTGCGGCGTGCAACCTGATCTTTCCATATCAATACCAATCACAAAATAAAAATAAGTGTTTTGGAATTTAACTCCAAACCCTCAACAACATTTATACCCCAAACCAAAAACCACGGAATATTATACAATTAGGAAACTTTATAAGTTAATAATGCACAGCGAGACCAACCAAATATTAATATGCTCCATGAAGCACCAATAAACCAACTTAATACAATAATACAATCTAATATTGTGCTCCACTTTAACTCTGATCCTCAACATATTCTTCAATATATGAGAATCAGTTGGACTGAATCTTTTGCTCATCAGGTGAACTCTTTTACAGTATTTGTTCTTGAGAAAAGTGGCCCAAAGGGGAGACTGAGTTCTGAATCTCCACCACTTTTTGATGCTAAGAGTGTCAATTATGTCCATTTTCCTGACATCAACTGCATCTTTATTTTTAGGGAGACAAAGATTGTTCCAAGAAGCCAAATGATATTTATTTCTACCTTCGTTGGACCCCTAAAAGAACTTAGTAAAGTGTTTCTCTGTGAGCTTAGTAATTCCTTTAGGGGAGTTGTGATGACTCGTCCCGTCGTCACGTGAGTCACCCTTCCATTTTCCCTATATTGTGTTGCTTTATATTTCAATATCAGTATTAGAGTTGATCGGGTGATTGAATTGGTTTTAGTTGGAAATGAGTCACTTAGCTTCTTAGAGGAAATCTTGTTTTAGAATAATTAATCGAAAGTTGACTATATGGTTAGAGGGCTCGGATGTGAATTCTGATGGTTCGGTTAGCTTCGGGGGATGATTTGTGACTAAGAAGTGCGATCGGAACCGAATTTGGAGGTCCGGAATAGAATTGGTCTTGAATTGGCGAAGTTTGAATTTTGGTGAATTTCGGTTGATAGGTGAGATTTTGATCCAAAGTGTCGGAATGAAATTCCGAGTGTTGCAGTAGCTAAGTTAGGTGGTTTTGGATATGTTTGCAAATTTTCAGGTCATTCGGACGTTGTTTGGTTGGGTCTTTGAGCGAATGCGTATTGCGTAAGTTTTGAAGAAAACTAGGCTTGAATCTGATGTTATTTAATGGTTTTACCGTTGTTTGACATGTTTTGAGGATTGGAACAAGTTTGAATAAGGTTTTAGGATATATTGGTGCTTTTGGTTGAGGTCCCGGGGGCCTCGGGGTGATTTCGGATGATTAAACGGGAGTTTGAAGCATTTGTTGCAGTCTGATTTTTCAACATTCTGGTATTTCCGCATCTGCATAAAAAGAGCTGCATAAGCGGTTCTGCAGATGCGGTGGGGGAGCTCGCAGAAGCGATCAGGTGTGGCCCATGGAATTTTCGCATAAGCGGAAGAGTGTGCGATTTGGTGGGGCCGCGTAAGCAGAAAATAGACTATAGAAACGGTTGAGAGAAAATCGCATAAGTGGATTTGTGGATCGCATAAGCGATCCCAGAGGTTTTAAGTGAGACCGCATAAGCGGTCAAATTATCGCGTGTGCGAGATCACGGGTGCAGTCAGTGGACCACAGAAGCGGAAAAGGGTCTGGTTTTATAGTGAACGGTGTTCACGAACTTGGAAAAGAAGCAAATATTTTGGACTTCAACTAAAGCGGGTTTTTGGGTGATTTTGAAGAGGATTCAAAGGGGTTTCATGAGGTATGAATTATTTGACTCGGATTATGTTATTATGGTGTAAAAACATGAATTAATTACTGAATTTCAAGGAATTAAAGGGTAAAAATAGAGGTTAGGGCTTGGAACCTAAGAAGGTTTGAATTGATGATTTGAGGGGTCAAATGGACTTTGATTCTTGTGTATTTCATATGTACAGACTCGTGGCGAGACAGGGATTCCGGAGATGTGAATTTCATAATTTTTTGAGAAGTGGCCCCGGGGTCGGCTTTTGCCAACTTCGTATTTTTGGGTGTTTTTGTGGTTCTTTCAACTGGGTTATGTTCCATTAGCTTTTATATAACATATTCCTTATGGTTTTGATCAGATTCGCCGCGTGAGGAGGTTTATTCAAGAGGGAAAGGCTTAGCGGACTAGTCTCGTGGCCGGTTTGAGGTGCGTAATAGATATAGATGAGTGCGGGGTCGATTGTGATTGGGACTATGGCTTAGTCCGGCCGAATGATGTTCGTACTATTGGCTAGAAATTAGTCGGCAAACCTCCTACTTGGATGGTTATGGATATATTTGGGCTGTATGCCGATTATTTGGATCCTGTAGGGATTATTATCACTGTTTCCATGATGTTTAGCATGTTTTAATGATATAAGTCCTGAGTTAAAAACTGTCTTGAAATAGCTGTAAAATTCTAAGTTTTAAATACTTAATTTATAATTGTTGATAATTGGAACTGAAAATGGTAAGTTTGACTGTGCCCGTGTGGCTTGTATACATATAACTGGATTGATTGTGGATCAGGCTGCATGCCGCATCAAATGCTACAATGATATTGCGCTTGTCTTGTAGGAGTCGCTCCGGAGTCTAAACCCCCACAGTGAGCGCGGGTACCCAAATATATCGGGCTGCGCGCCGCAGCGGTCATGCGCATTGCACTGCATTCATACATCTATATCTGCATGTGTTATCTATCATTAATTGTTGTTGTCCCACTATTAAATGTGTAGAAGTACTGATTGCAGCTTTGCATTGTTGTATTCGGGATTTCTTACTATAAGTCATTATACATGTCTATTACCACTAAGTTGGAAGTACTCACTTTACTCCCTGCACCATGTGTGCAGATTCAGGTGTCTCGGGAGCTTAGCTGAGCTTTTTGCTATTTCAGAGCCTTACTAGAGTTATTGAGGTAGCTGCCTGACGTCCGTAAGACCCGACTCCTCCCCTACCCCTTTATCATTTTTTTGCAGTTTTGAACATTCGTATTACTGAAGTCTTATTACTCTGTATTGTTAGAGCCTCTAGACTCATGACCCCCAGGTCATTGGGAGTGTATTCGGTGTTATCCAGATATTCAGTTTGGTTTCTATATATATCAGTTAAAACTTTTAGCCTTATTGTTGTTGATGATATTCAAATAATTGGTTTTTCGCTTCATGCTCGGATTGAGAGTGTAAATGGTCGGGCTTGCCTAGCAATTGCATTGGGCGCCATCATGACCAGGAGTGGGGTCATGACTAGTTGGTATCAGAGCCTAGGTTACTAGGCCTCATGAGTCATGAGCCGGTTAGTAGAGTCTCGCAGATCGTTAAGGAGACCTCTGTATTTATCCTTAAGAGGGTGCAGAACCTTTAGGAAACATTTTATATTCTTAAACTCTTGTCGTGCAGCTTTGTTGTTCCGAGAACTGAACTTTTGTATTTTATTCTCCTGCAGATGGCGAGAACTCATGCTACCAGACGCGGCGGATGACCACCGTTGCCACCATCTAGAGGCGTGGACGCGGCCGTGGTCGTGGTCGAGGCAGACCAATTTCCCTCATTCAGGACCAGCCTCCAGCTGTAGATGCTCCAACAGTACTCGTACAGGCACCAATAGTGCCCATCGTGATTCCTGGACTTTAGGAGGCTTTAGTTCAGATCTTATCTATATGCACTGGTTTGGCTCAGGCAGTCTCAGCCTCTACTGTCGTAGCTACTTCTCAGACTGGGGGTGGCCATCATACCCCCGTAGCTCGCACACCCGAGCAGGTTGTACAGGGATTACGGACACTAGAGGTAGCCCAGCTCAGGCAATTGCATCGGTTGCTCCAATTGCGCCAGTCGCACCTGCTCCAGGGTATATGGTCCCAGTGATGCCAGACGCGCAGCATCGACTAGAGAGGTTTGGTAGACTTTAGCCTCCGAAATTTAGCGGTATTGAGGGCGAGGATGCCCAGGGATTTCTAGACAAGTGTCACCGGATGCTTTACACTGCAGCGATCTTAGAGTCGAGTGGAGTGGCTATCACTACCTTCCAGTTCTCAAGGCCTTCATTTACATGGTAGGAAGAGTTTGAGAGGCATAGGCCTGCGGGAGAAGCACCCCTTACTTGGCAGCAGTTCTCCACTCTCTTTTTGGAGAAGTGTGTGCCACAGTCTCGCAAAGAGGAGCTGCACCTACAGTTTGAGTTGTTGATCCAGGGTGACATGACAGTGACCCAGTATGAGTTGAGGTTCATGTAGTTGGCCAGACATGTTACTTGGATGATCCCGACAGATCGGGAGAGGATCGAGAGGTTTGTGGATGACCTTAACTATCAAATTTGCGTTTTGATGACAAGGGAGGGGGTGGTAGCAGCTTCGTTTGATGAGGTAATTGATATGGCTCGCCAGATAAAAACAGATCGTCGTCGGGAGTGTGAGGAGAGGAAGTCCAAGAGGACTCAAGGTTCAGGTAGCTACAGTGGTGCTCTTGCCTATGGGTCAGTTCCAGTAGAGCAGAGGTCGTTGTTTCAGGCCTCCTCAGACAGGTCGCCTAGAGTACAGTGGGGCTTATTCAAGCCATGGCCGTCAGGGATTTTAGCAAAGCGACTCTTACTTAGTGACTTTCTAGCTTAGAGTTCTACTCCTACCTCTTCAACCCAGGGTTCATCTGCAGTGAGGGTTTCCCTTCAGTCCCCTTCTCCAGCACCGGGTAGTTTCTATGAGTGTGGTGAGTTTGGCCACATAAGGAGACAGTGTCCTCGACTTCATAGTGGTCAGTCTCAGTAAAGG
This sequence comes from Nicotiana noctiflora, assembly GCA_032618575.1. Taxonomy (NCBI): domain Eukaryota; kingdom Viridiplantae; phylum Streptophyta; class Magnoliopsida; order Solanales; family Solanaceae; genus Nicotiana; species Nicotiana noctiflora. The sequence goes on from JASVEL010004215.1 coordinate 49,562, forward strand.
GATTAGCCCTCCTCTTATATTCCATCTACTTCAGCACCATCCCAGTTAGGTAACGGTGGGGGTCAGACAGCTAGGGATCACCCTAGGGGTGGAGATCAATATAGTGGTGGTCAAGATCGGTTTTATGTATTTAAGATAGGAGGGACGTTGTTGCATCAGACGCTGTCGTCATAGGTATTATCTCAGTTTGCCACATGGATACTTCTATTTTATTTTATCCCGGGTCTACATACTTCTATGTGTCTTCATATTTTTCCCATCATCTGGGTACGTATCGTGGTTGTATTGCCATGCCTGTGGATGTATCTACCCCGGTGGGTGATACTATTATTATGGATTACGTATATCGATATTTTCTTGTTACTGATGGGGGTCTAGAGACCCGAGTTGATTTGTTGTTGTTGGTCATGGTAGACTTTGATGTGATTCTAGGTATGGATTGGCTATCTCCGTACCATGCTATTCTAGACTGATGTAACGACCCGGCCGGTCATTTTAGAAAATTTCGCCCCAATCCCCAATTTAACTGTTCCCCTAAGTTCATTTCTGCTATTGTGGTTTGTTGGGAGAGTCGGTTCTGAAATTTGGAGCATTTTGGGACACTTAGTCCCTAAATGAGAGCTTTAAAGTTAGAAAATGGTCTGTAGTCGTAACAGTGTTAAGACGACCTCGGAACGGAAATCCGATGGTTCCATTAGCTCCGTTAGGTGATTTCGGGGTTGGGAACGCCTTCGGAAAGTATTTTGGAGGTCCGTAGCTCAATTAGGCTTGAAATATCGATGTTTGAAATTTTGGCAAATACAAATGATAGGTGAGATTTTGATCCGGGGATCGGAATGGAATTCTGACAATTTTTGTAGCTTCGTCATGTGATTTTGGATATATTCGCAAATTTTCAGGTCATTCGGACGTCGTTTGGTCGGGTTTTAGATCGAATGTGCAATTCGGAAAGTTCTAAGAAACTTAGGCTTGAATCCGTGTGTAAATGGTGATTTTGATGTTTAAGATGGTGTTTTTAGGATTGGAACAAGTCCGTAACATGTTGTGGGGTATGTTGGTGGTTTTCGTTGGGGTCCCGGGGGCCTCGGGATGAATTCGGACCATCAACCGGGCATTTGAACTTGGCAAGAATCTGCAGAAAATTGCAGATCACTGGCAGGCATTTAAGCCTTCACGTTCGCGTGGCATGGGCCGCGTTCGCGAAGGCCAGGCGGATCAAAGCATTGCGATCGCGTGACTGGGTATTGCGTTCGCGTAGGTGCGTGAGGGTGTGCATCGCGTGATGGGTATCGCGGACGCGTATAAGGAAAATCAGGCACTGGGAATTCATTCATCGCGAACGCATTGGAGCGTTCGCGTTCGCGAAGGGAAAGCCAGAGTGAGCATCGCGAATGCGTGGGAGGCGTCGCGTTCGCGAAGAGTAAAATAAAGCTGGGCATCGCGAACGCGTGGGAGCTCACGCGAACGCGTAAAGCAATGGGGTCTGGCAGTGAAATTATATTGCAGAACAGAGGGCTCACGGGTTCATTCACCCAAAACATAATTTTGAGCCCTAGAGAGAAGAAAACACGAGGAAACACTGAGAATGGGGGATTTAAAGGTGGGTTTGAGCCCTAGGCCTAAATTTTAGGAAATCTTTGATTTGGATGGGCAAACGGAGTCCGATTTTGATAAAGTTTATATGCACGGACTCGTATTGAGATAAGGAACCCGAATATATAACTTTCGTGATTTTTCGATAAGCGTACCAAAAGTCGGGTTTTGGCAACTTGTGGGTTTTTGGTGTATTTTGAATTGTTTTAATTGGGTAATGCCCAATTGGCCTATTTTGATGTGATTCTATTGATTTTTATCAGATACTTCGCCTGTGGAGGCCGACATTTGTGGCAAGAAAGTTGTCTCTTAGCGGTTTTGTACCGGAATTGAGGTAAGTGGCTTGTCTAACCTCGTGTGGGGGAATTTTCACCCCTAGGATATTATGTGATAGTTTAAATGCCTTGTACGCGAGGTGACAGGCGTGTACATGCGCTGGTTGTTATAACGCACACTCTACTTGGATTGTACGATTTGTGATATTCCTGCTCTTAGTTGATAAAAGCGTTACTTTTACCTGGTATTAGTTAGAAAAGCATGATTGACTAGGATTCAACATGTTTAATTGTCTAGTAGACTTACTGAACTTCTTGATAAATTGTCGGCACTAGCTTCGGTGAAGTTGTAATTAAACATATTATACTCTACCTGTGTGTTTTCTTTAATTAATTTATTGGTAGGGACTGCGGGTTCGATTCCCGGAGATCCTGAGTTATTGGTAGGGACTGCGGGTTCGATTCCCGGAGATCCTGAGTTATTGGTAGGGGCTGCGGGTTCGATTCCCGGAGATCCTGAGTTATTAGTAGGGACTGCGGGTTCGATTCCCGGAGATCCTGAGTTATTGGTAGGGACTGCGGGTTCGATTCCCGAAGATCCTGAGTTATTGATCGAGTTTGTTACTTGTTGTTATTTAATTGTAGAAGGTTGCAGTAATCACTTTATTGTTGTTATTTCAAAGTTATTATCATTTAAACTGCTTAATATTGTCAATACCATTATGTTATTGTTTTCTCTCAGTAGGGCCCTAACCTTCCTCGTCACTACTCCATCGAGGTTAGGCTTGGAACTTACTTAGTACCGCCGTGGTGTACTCATGCTAGTCTTCTGCACACTTTTGTTGTGCAGATCCAGGTACATCAGGACAGGCTCACACCAGGTGATTCAGCGGCGCTTTGGGAGACCTCGAGGTATGATCTGCTACGTCCGCGGATCCGGAGGCCTTCCTTCTATTCTGATAGTACTAGTAGATGTTTTCCTTCATTCCGTTGTTAGATACTCTTTACACATAGAGCCACAGTTGTATAATCTCTTTTAGTCTGTGTTACCCGTGGCATTCCGGGTCTTCGTGGTGTTTTATATAGTGTATTTGGCGGTTGTATGTGCCAAGCGGCACGGATTACATCCCTTTTATCTTAGTTCCCGCTATTTCTTATTAAATGTTCATAAACTTGTATATTCCGCAACGTGTTAGGCTAACCTAGTCGTGGGGACTGGGTGCCATCACGACTTGTTCACGATTGGTGAACTAGGGTCGTGACAAGTTGGTATCAGAGCTCTAGGTTCATAGGAGTCACGGGACACAGACCGGTTACTTAGAGTCTCGCTGATCGATACGGAGACGTCTGTATTTATCTACGAGGGGCTATGTAACCGTTTAGGAAACTCTTCATTTCTTTTGGATTCCTTGTCGTGCGACATTTTTGGCATCAAATCTAAACTATTATTTTCTATTCTCCCACAGATGGTGAGAACACGAGCTACTCGCGACGATCAGGTACCCGCGCCCCCTGTTGCCGCTGTCAGAGGCCGGGGCCGAGGTAGAGGACGAGGACGCGCCCGAGGTGCAGCCACAGCATCAAGCGCGCTGCCGCTGAGGTACCACCAACAGATCAAATTAGATCACAGGCATCTGGTACACCTACTAACGCTACTACTACTCCAGCTCTCCAGGAGACCCTGGCTCAGTTCATGAGCATGTACATTGCCTTGGCTCGAGCGGGGTTGCTTCCCCTCGCTGCAGCTATATCTCAGGTTGGGGGACTGGCCCAAACTCCCACAGCTATCACTCTTGAGCAGTGATTTCCAGTGGGATAGGTTCCAGAGATTTTGGTTATGCCTCTTGCTGCCCCAGCACAGCCCGGAGGAGGGCCAGCTGCCTCTGAGGATGAGCAGCGTACATTGGAGCGGTTCAAGAAATATGACCCTCCAATGTTCAGTGGGTTGGCTTCAGATGATGCATTGGCTTTTCTGGAGGAGTGTCATCGTATTCTTCGTACTATGGGGATTGTGGAGACCAGCGGGGTTTCCTTCACTGCTTTTCAGTTTCGTGGGGCCGCATATGATTGGTGGCGCATGTATGTGTTGGATAGTCCGGAGGAGTCTGCTTCATTGACTTGGACGTAGTTTTCAGATCTGTTTTTGAGGGAGTTTGTTCCACGGAGCCTTAGGGATTCTTGGCGCTCGGAGTTTGAGCGGTTGTGACAGGGCTCCATGTCAGTATCAGAGTGTGCTATCAGTTTCACCCGCCTCGCCAGGCATGCACCAGCTTTGGTGGCCACGGTCCGGGAGAGGGTGCGGAGATTTATTGAGGGCCTGATTCCGCCGATCCGATCCAGCATGGCCAGAGAGTTGGAGACAGATATATCTTATCAGCAGGCCGTGAGCATTGCCAGGAGGATTAAGAGTATGCTCCTTAGAGAGCGGGGAGAGAGAGAGGCCAAGAGGTCTCGTGAGTCGGGTCATTTCTCTGGTGCCCGCACTTCAGCAGCCGGTCGTTTTGGTAGGGTTTATTCCGGTCGGCCAGTTCACTCAGCATTGCCAGCAGCCGGTAGTACTCCAGCTCTTCCAACACATCAAGAGCCTTATTATGCTCCCCCAGTTTCCAGTGCACCTTCTGCGCGGGGTACCTCCAGGGGTCAGACTAGTGGGGGTGAGGCTGGGCAGTCACAGTCACCGTGTCCTCCCAGAGCTTGCTTCAGGTGCTGGGATACTCGCCATCTGGTTAGGGAGTGCCCCAGGTGTAGAAGGGGAGCACCTCCTCAGTCTTCGCAGTATCAGCGTGGTTCTCAGGGCCAACAGGCCATCATTCCAGCTCCAGCTGCCACTCCACCTGCCCAGCCAGCCAGGGGCGGGGGTCAGGGTTCCAGAGGCCGCCCTCGAGAGGGGGGACAGGCCAGATTCTATGCTATTCCTGATCGCGTTGCGGCTGTCGCATCTGATTCTGTTATCACAGGTATTATTCTGGTTAGTCACAGGGAGGCATCGGTTCTATTCGACCCCGGTTCCACTTTATCGTATGTGTCTTCTTACTTTGCTCCTCATCTGGGTGTGCCTCGGGATTCTTTGAGTGCCCCCATTTATGTTTCCACTCCGGTGGGTGATTCTTTGGTTGTGGACCGTGTATATCGGTCGTGTTTGGTTTCCATTTGTGATTTTGAGACTAGAGCGGATCTATTGTTGCTGGGGATGGTCGATTTTGATATTATTTTGGGCATGGACTGGTTATCGCCCCATTATGCTATTCTTGATTGTCACGCCAAGACCGTGACGCTGGCCATGCCAGGCATTCCACGTATTGAGTGGAGTGGTACTCAAGATCACACCCCCAGCCGTGTTATTTCTTTTCTCAAAGCTCGGCGCATGGTTGAGAAAGGGTGTGCTGCTTATTTAGCTTATGTGCGGGACGTCAGTATTGACACTCCCTCTATTGATTCCGTTCCTGTGGTACGTGACTTTGCTGATGTATTTCCAGCTGATCTCCCGGGCATGCCGCCCGACAGAGATATTGATTTTGCTATTGATTTGTTGCCGGGCACTCAGCCCATTTCTATTCCACCGTACCGTATGGCTCCTCCTGAGTTGAAGGAGTTGAAGGATCAGTTACAGGAGTTATTGGGTAAGGGTTTCATTCGACCGAGTGTTTCGCCTTGGGGTGCTCCTGTGTTGTTTGTGAAGAAAAAGGACGGTTCTATGCGTATGTGTATTGACTATCGTCAGCTGAACAAGGTTACAGTGAAGAACCGGTATCCTTTGCCCCGTATTGATGATTTATTTGACCAGCTACAGGGCGCACAGGTGTTTTCTAAGATTGATTTGCGCTCTGGGTATCACCAGCTGAAGATTCGGGAGCCAGATATCCCGAAGACTGCCTTCGGGACTCGGTATGGTCACTATGAGTTCCTCGTGATGTCTTTGGGCTGACTAATGCCCCAGCAGCCTTTATGAATTTGATGCACAGTGTGTTCGAGCCTTATCTGGACTCGTTCGTGATTGTCTTCATTGATGATATTCTAGTATATTCCCGGAGCCGGGAAGAGCACGAGCAGCATTTGAGGATAGTGCTTCAGATTCCTGAGGGAGAAGCAGCTATATGCCAAGTTCTCTAAATGTGAATTCTGGTTGAGTTCAGTGGCATTTTTGGGCCACGTGGTGTCGAGTGATGGTATTCGAGTAGATGTGAGGAAGGTGGAGGCCGTGCAAAGTTGACCCAGACCCTCCTCCGCTTCTGAGATTCGCAGTTTCCTTGGTTTGGCGGGCTATTACCGTCGTTTCGTAGAGGGGTTCTCTTCAATTGCAGCACCTATGACCAGGTTGACCCAAAAGGGTGCCCCTTTTCAGTGGACAGATGAGTGTGAGGCGAGCTTTCAAAAGCTCAAGACAACTTTGACTTCGGCCTCTATATTGATGTTGCCTACAGGTTCGGGGTCCTATATAGTATATTGTGATGCCTCACGAGTTGGACTCGGCGTAGTATTGATGTAGGACGGTAGGGTGATTGCCTACGTGTCTATACAGCTGAAGGTGCATGAGAAGAACTATCCTGTTCATGATTTGGAGCTGGCTGCCATTGTTCACGCCTTGAAGATTTGGCGTCATTACTTGTATGGGGTTCCTTGTGAGATCTACACCGATCACCGGAGTTTGCAGCACTTGCTTATGCAAAAAGGACCTGAATATGCGTCAGAGGAGATGGTTGGAGCAGTTGAAGGACTATGATATTACTATTCTCTATCATCCGGTCAAGGCCAATGTAATTGTCGACGCCTTGGGTTGCGGGGTGGAGAGTTTGGGGAGTTTGACATACCTACCAATTTCGGAGAGGCCTATGGCGATGGATGTTCGAGCTTTATCCATGCAGTTTGTTAGATTGGATCTTTCGGAGCCCAGCCGGGTTCTAGCCTATATGGTCTCTTGGTCTTCTTTATTAGATCGCATCAGAGAGCGACAATTTGATGACCCTTATTTGCGGGATCTTCAGGACAAGTTCGGCGTGGTGATGCTCGAGATGTTACCATCGGGGATGATGGAGTTATGAGGATGCAGGGGCGTATCTGTGTGCCCAATGTAGATGATCTTCGAGAGCTGATTCTAGCAGAGGCCTATAGCTCGCGGTATTCCATCCATTTGGGTGCCGCGAAGATGTATCAGGACTTGAGACAGCATTACTGGTGGAGGCGGATGAAGAGGGATATAGTTGATTATGTTTCTAGATGCCTCAACTGCCAGCAGGTGAAGTATGAGCATCAGCGTCCGGGTGGATTGATGCAGCAGATTGAGATTTCCGAGTGGAAATGGGAGCGCATTACCATGGACTTTGTATCTGGACTTCCACGGACTGTTAGGAAGTTTGATTCCATTTGGGTTATTGTGGATCGGCTGACCAAGTCCGCCCATTTCATACCGGTGAGTGCTACTTATTAATCGGAGCGGTTGGCAGAGATCTATATCGGGGAGATAGTCCGGTTGCATGGTATTCCAGTTTCCATCATTTCAGACAGAGGCACTCAGTTTACTTCACGGTTCTGGAGAGCCGTGCAGTAGGAGTTAGGTACTCGGGTGGAGCCGAGCACGGCATTTCACCCCCAGATGAATGGTCAGTCCGAGCGCACTATTCAGATTTTGGAGGATATGCTTCGTGCGTGTGTGATTGAGTTTGGAGGTTCATGGGATCACTTCTTGCCACTGGCGGAGATTTCTTATAACAACAGCTACCAGTCCAGTATTCAGATGGCACTGTATGAGGCCCTATATGGTAGGAGGTGCAGGTCTCCCGTGGGTTGGTTCGAGCCGGGCGAGGCCAGGCTGCTAGGTACTAATATGGTTCAGGATGCAATGGACAAGGTCAAGGTGATTCAGGACAGACTTCGTGCAGCCCAGTCTAGACAAAAGAGTTATGCGGACAAGAAGGTTCGCGATGTGGCTTTTATGGTTGGTGAGCGGGTTCTGCTATGAGTCTCGCCCATGAAGGGCGTTATGAGGTTTGGGAAGAAAGGAAAGTTGGGTCCTAGGTTTATTGGCCCTTTTGAGATTTTGAGGCGTGTTGGGGAGGTTGCTTATGAGTTGGCCTTACCTCCCAGTCTAGCCGGAGTTCACCCCGTATTTCATGTCTCCATGCTCCGGAGATACCATGGTGACCCGTCGCATGTGTTATATTTCACTTCTGTTTAGCTAGACAAGGATCTGTCTTATGTTGAGGACCCAGTAGCCATTCTAGACAGGCAGGTCAGGAAGCTAAGGTCAAAGAACATCGCTTCGGTAAAGGTTCAGTGGCGGGGCCAGCCGGTCGAGGAGGCGACTTGGGAGATCGAGCAGGATATGCGCAGCCAGTACCCTCATCTTTTCACTACTCTAGGTATGTTTTCTATGCCCGTTCGAGGATGAACGAATCTTTTAAGTGTGGGAAGATGTAACGACCCAGCCGGTCTTTTTAGAAAATTTCGCCCCAATCCCCAATTTAACTGTTCCCCTAAGTTCATTTCTGCTATTGTGGTTTGCCGGGAAAGTCGGTTCTGAAAATTTGGAGCATTTTGGGACACTTAGTCCCTAAATGAGAGCTTTAAAGTTAGAAAATGGTCCGTAGTCGGAACAGTGTTAATGTCACGCCCCAAATCGGGGAACATGACCGGCGCCTGACCGGGTTTCCCCAGTCAAGCGGACCTGGGTGCCTTTCGTTCCCACGTGTTACCCCTGTGTTGATTGTTTCTCATTAACCAAATATCTTACTAACCATGAATGATTTCACATTAAACAAATAAAACCATACGAGTGATTCATTGACAAGTTTGTAGTTTTTACAACGCCCGACATAACATAATATATACATAAGACTGGAGTCCCACAGTTTACATGTCTACAGAGCCTCTAGGATACAAAACGGGGAATACAATACTTGCCGGTAATAAGGCTCCGGCTATACCTTACAAAATCAAAATGAAATCTAAACGAAAGTGGCATGAACCACACAGGGCCCCAAGGAAGAAAGGGGCTCACCAAAACGGGCAGTGGAAGGAGAAGGATACTACTGCCGATGAGCTGAAGTGCCTGCTACTGATCCACCTACAATCATAACACGAATGTAGCGTCCCCGGCAAAAGGGACGTCAGTACACTTGAATTGTACTTGTATGTATGGACAAACTTTGTCCCAAGTAAACTCAAGCCATTAAACAAGAATCACGACGACAAGACAGCCAATAGATTACATCAAGAAATCAATTAAGCTAACTAACCATGTTTCCCACCTTTTACTCATTTCGGATAAGCCTCAACACAAGCACGTTTAAGGTCAACAAATAGAACAACAACCAATCAACCACATAAATTTCAAGTAGTCAAACATAGGGGCAATCAGTGCCCCCCAGGTTGCAAACTCTCCTGTTGTCTCCTTTCACAATTTCATATCAATAATTTTGTTTCAATTTCATTTGCGATTTTGATCGCTTTCCATCCTTATTACCTCGTCCACCCTTATTACCTCGGCCACCCTTATCACCCCAACCCACACCTTATTTCCTCATGTTGCGGCACGCAACCCGATCCCACCGTACAGTTTTCAAACACAACAATCACAAACAGCAGATAAGGCACTACACACAATTACAACAAGTTCAAGTAAGCAACTTACACATTGGTTCATGTTCTCAATTACTTCTCAAGCCAATATTATATGCAAGTTACAATGTTTCCGAAATCAAGAGTATTCATACCGAATTGTTCAATGACTTACCAATCCTCAAGTGTTTCGTTTCTTTTCCACAAAGTACCATATATGCCATCATAGCCATTATTCACAGTTCTTTACCAAATTCCACTTCTCTTTTATCTTTCGGCTCATATCTCATATTACATCACTCACAATTAAATAACAACTTTGAATAACCAACAACAACATCAAGAATTTCACACAATTTGTCAATTTAACACGAACCAAACAAATTTCACACATATAGGCGATTTCACAAGAATCAAAATTAGCCATACATACCCGGTATCGAGTTTTCTTCCCTTAACCTCCTACTTTATGCTTACCCAAGATATCCTACTCTTGCCAACCTTGTTCTTGAAGACTCTTACTTCTACTCACTTCTTTTTTTTACTAAAAATCAAGTTCAATAATCATGCATGAGTGTAAAATTCCATTTTCAAAAGCTATTATATGCAAACCTCTTTTTACCCATTTTAAAACTGAAAATCAAAGAAAATAGTTAGGGTTTTTACCTTGAATGATTTGGGGAAGTTGAATCATTGCCCTAGGATCCTTTGAACTAAATGGTTGGAACAATCATTGAAGATGAAGAACTTCTCTCTCTAAAACCCCTCTCTCTCTCTCTAATTTTGGTAAGATGATATGATAAAATGAAGGGAAAAGGCGTTATATTAAAGAAGAGATCGGGTCAAATTTTATAAAATTTCTGGGCCGGGTCAATTCTGCGGTCGCATCTGCGATCGCAGAACCAACATGTGGTCCGCATAGTGACCGCGGAATTGCCCTAAAATTTACACAAGTTTTGTTAAGGAATGCGACCAAAATGTGATCCACATTCTTGATCTGCGGTCGCAAAGTGCACCGCAGATTCATTATGCGATCGCATATCGACCGCATTTTCAACATGATTTTGGGAAACTTTCTGGCAAGCTCTGCGGCAAGAATGCGGTCCGCATAGCAGATCTGCGGTCGCATTCTTGACCGGAAAATTGACACTTTTCTGGAAAATTGATTCTCTACATTTTTGAAACATAAATCACTACCAAGGGTCCGAACATTCTACGCATTCCTAACACATTATTCGGACCATGACACTATAGCTACTAGGTTTTATGCACAAAAATTTTACGGGGTCTTACATTCCCCCCCCCCCTTAAGATCATTCGTCCTCGAATGAGGATTTCGAAAATGAGCTGGTTTTAAACACATAATATGCAAGCTGTCAAAATTTTAACTAACTCTTATATTTTAGAAAAATTTCGCCAGAGTTTCCTTTGTATTATGGACATATCTACCTGTCAGAGGGCCCCCGAAACATATTACCAAACAACAATACACAAATACAACACTTTCCACAACTTGTATACACTTTCTTACCTCAACGAATGCACATATAAACAAACCATTACCAATCTACACTTACTATTAGTTGTTTATTTAACACATGAATCTTTATAAGGCTTTCATTTATCAAGAAAGGTTCAAGTGACCCAAGGTAACAACACATTTATCTCATTACAAAATGAAGGAGACTTTACTAATACTAAGAGGGAAACAACTTGGACAAGATGGCAGTTACTAGGAGTAGGAGGGTCACCTAATTTCTTCTAGGCTTGATCAAACAAATGGGGGTACTTTTCCTTCATCTCTTTTTCTGCTTCCCGTGTGGCCTCCTCAACTTGTGGACTTCGCCACAATACTTTAACAGAGGCAACTTCCTTATTTCTCAACTTACGGACTTTCCTATCAAGAATGGCAACTGGAACTTCTTCATACGACAAATCTTCATTAACCTCTATAGCCTCGACTGGCATGATGGTGGATGGATTTCCAATCACTTTCTTCAACATGGACACATGGAATACCGGGTGCACTGATGACATCTCAGGAGGCAACTCTAGCCTATAAGCAACTTGACCAATCCTTTGAACAATTCGATATGGCCCGACATACCTAGGACTCAATTTCCCTTTCTTTCCGAATCGCATGACTCCCTTCATAGGAGATACCCTCAAGAACACCCAATCATCGACTTGAAACTCCAAGTCCCTTCGGCGAACGTCTGCATAGGATTTTTGACGACTCTGTGCTGTTTTCATTCTCTCCTGAATAGCCTTGACCTTTTCCATAGCTTCGTACACCATATCTAGCCCTAGCAATTCCGCTTCACCTACCTCAAACCACCCGATTGGCGACCTACATCTTCTCCCGTACAATGCCTCAAACGGGGCCATCTGAATGCTAGCATGATAGTTGTTATTGTAAGCAAATTCTATCAGTGGCAAGTGTTCATCTCAATTACCTTTAAAATCTAAGACACAAGCCCGCAACATGTCTTCAAGCATCTGAATGGTCCGCCCGGCCTGACCGTCGTTCTGCGGATGGAAAGCTGTGCTGAGATTCACCTGAGTTCCCAAACCTTGCTGAAACGTCTTCCAAAAGTTAGTTGTGAACTGAGCTCCGCGATCCGAGATAATAGAAAGTGGAGTGCCATGAAGCCTTACTATCTCTTTGATGTACAATCTTGCATATTGCTCCGCAATATCAGTGGACTTGACTGGCAGGAAGTGAGCTGATTTGGTGAGTCGATCCACTATCACCCATATTGAGTCGATCTTACGCTGAGTGCGAGGTAACCCCACCATGAAATCCATATTGATCATCTCCCATTTCCACCTTGGTATTTCTATAAGCTGAGTTAATCCACCGGGCCGTTGATGCTCGGCCTTCACTTGCTGGCAATTCGGGCATTTAGCTACAAATCTTGCCACATCCCTTTTTTTACCGTTCCACCAATAAATCTCCTTAAGATCATGATACATTTTCGTGGAACCTGGGTGTACCGAATACCTGGAAATATGAGCCTCTGCCATCACTCTTTCTCGAAGCTCGTCCACGTCCGAACACATAGCCTACCTTGGCACCGCAATACACCATCCTCGCTGCTGAGTACAAATGTTAAGGTCTTGTTATTCATAACTGCTTCCTTCACCCGAACCAATGCTTGATCCATGAACTGTTTTTCCTTGATTTTCGCAACCAATGATGATTCTGCTCCATTATGCACCAAAACATTCCCCTCATCAGACTCCGAGATATGAACCCTCAAACTGGCTAATTGGTAAACCTCCCGAGCCAGGGGTCTCTAATCCACACCCCAATGAGCCAAACTACCCATGGATTTTCGACTAAGAGCGTCGGCTACCACATTTGCCTTCCCTAGATGGTATAATATGTTCAAATCATAGTCCTTGAGCAATTCTAACCACCGCCGTTGTCTCAGATTCAGCTCTTTCTGCTTAAACAAATATTGGAGGCTCTTGTGGTCTGAAAACACATCTACATGAACCCCATAAAGATAGTGTCGCCATATTTTCAAGGCAAACACAACAGTTGCAAGCTCCAAATCATGCGTCGGATAATTCTTCTCATGGTTCTTGAGTTGCCTGGAAGCATAAGCTATAACCTTTCCATGCTGCATCAATACACATCCTAAACTGACTTTGGAGGCATCACAATAGACTACAAATCCCTCTGTGCCTTCTGGCAAGGCCAATACTGGTGCCGAGGTCAATCTTGACTTCAATTCTTGGAAACTTTTCTCACATGCTTCGGACCACTAGAACTTAACTGCCTTCTGCGTCAGTTTTGTCAAAGGGGAAGCGAGGGTTAAGAATCCCTCTACAAACCTCCGATAGTTCCCTACCAAACCCAAGAAGCTACGAATCTCTATCGGGGTCGTGGGTCTAGGCCAATCTTTCACTGCTGCAATCTTCTAAGGATCCACCTGAATCCCCTCACTGGAAATGACATGCCCTAGAAAGGCTACGGACTCCAACCAAAACACACATTTTGAGAACTTGGCATACAATTGATGCTGAAGAAGGGTCTGCAATGCTGCTCTGAGGTGAATGGCATGATCTTCTACGCATTCCTAACACATTATTCGGACCATGACACTATACCTACTAGGTTTTATGCACAAAAATTTTACGGGGTCTTACATATCCGACCTCGGAACGGAAATCCGATGGTTCCATTAGCTCCGTTAGGTGATTTCGGGGTTGGGAGCGCGTTCGGAAAGTATTTTGGAGGTCCGTAGCTCAATTAGGCTTGAAATGCCGAAGTTTGAAATTTTGGCGAATCCGAACGATAGGTGAGATTTTGATCCGGATGTCGGAATGGAATTCCGACAATTTCTGTAGCTTCGTCATGTGATTTTGGATATTTTCGCAAATTTTCAAGTCATTCGGACGTCGTTTGTTCGGGTTTTAGATCGAATCTGCAATTCGGAAAGTTTTAAGAAACTTAGGCTTGAATCCGTGTGTAAATGGTGATTTTGATGTTTAGGATGGTGTTTTTATGATTGGAACAAGTTTGTAACATGTTGTGGGGTATGTTGGTGGTTTTCGTTGGGGTCCCGAGGGTTTTGGCAACTTGTGGGTTTTTGGTGTATTTTGAATTGTTTTGATTGGGTAATGCCCAATTGGCCTATTTTGATGTGATTCTATTGATTTTTATCAGATACTACGCCTATGGAGGCCGACATTCGTGGCAAGAGAGTTGTCTATTAGCGGTTTTGTACCGGAATTGAGGTAAGTGGCTTGTCTAACCTCGTGTGGGGAAATTTTCACCCCTAGGATATTATGTGATAGTTTAAATGCCTTGTACGCGAAGTGACGGGCGTGTACATGCGCTGGTTGTTATAACGCACACTCTACTTGAATTGTCCAATTTGTGATATTCCTGCTCTTAGTTAATAAAAACGTTACTTTTACCCGGTATTAGTTAGAAAAACATGATTGACTAGGATTCAACATGATTAATTGTCTAGTTGACATACTTGAACTTCTTGATAAATTGTCGGCACTAGCTTCGGTGAAGATGTAATTAAACATATTATACTCTACCTGTGTGTTTTCTTTAATTGATTTATTGGTAGGGACTACGGGTTCGATTCCCGAAGATACTGAGTTATTGGTAGGGACTGCGGATTCGATTCCCGGAGATCCTGAGTAATTGGTAGGGATTGCGGGTTCGATTCCCGGAGATCCTGAGTTATTGGTAGGGATTGCGGGTTCGATTTCTGGAGATCCTGAGTTATTGGTAGGGACTGCGGGTTCGATTCCCGGAGATCCTGAGTTATTGGTAGGAACTGCGGGTTCGATTCCCGGAGATCCTGAGTTATTGATCGAGTTTGTTACTTGCTGTTATTTAATTGTAGAAGGTTGCAGTAATTACTTTATTTTTGTTATTTCAAAGTTATTATCATTTAAACTGCTTAATATTGTCAATACCATTATGTTATTGTTTTCTCTCAGTAGGGCCCTGACCTTCCTCGTCACTACTCCATCGAGGTTAGGCTTGGCACTTACTGAGTACCGCTGTGGTGTACTCATGCTACTCTTCTGCACACTTTTGTTGTGCAGATCCAGGTACATCGGGACAGGCTCATACCAGGTGATTCAGCAGCGCTTTGGGAGACCTCGAGGTATGATCTACTACGTCCGCGGATCCGGAGGCCTTCCTTCTATTCTGATAGTACTAGTAGATGTTTTTCCTTCATTCCGTTGTTAGATACTCTTTACACATAGAGCCACAGTTGTATAATCTCTTTTAGTCTGTGTTACCCGTGGGATTCCGGGTCTTCGTGGTGTTTTATACAGTGTATTTGACGGTTGTATGTGCCAAGCGGCACGGATTACATCCCTTTTATCTTATTTCCCGCTATTTCTTATTAAATGTTCATAAACTTGTATATTCCGCAACGTGTTAGGCTTACCTAGTCGTGGGGACTGGGTGCCATCATGACATGTTCTCGATTGGTGAACTAGGGTCGTGACAAGTGTCATGTCAAGACAGTTATGTTAGCCATTCTGGGTGTTCCGCGGATTGAGTGGCGAGGTTTGACTGATTATGTTCTCAGAAGAGTAATCTCCTTCCTAAAGGCCCAGCGAATGGTTAGGAAAGGATTTTTATCATATTTCGCTTTTGTGAGAGATGTTGGAGCTGAGATTCCTAGTCTTGATTCTGTGCCTGTTGTGAGAGATTTCCCTGATGTGTTTCCAGCAGACTGTCGAGCATGCCGCCGGATAAGGACATTGATTTTAGTATTGATCTGGTGTCGGGCACTCATCCCATCTCTATTCCTCCTTACCGTATGGCACAAGTGGAGTTAAAGGAACTGAATGAGCAGTTTTAGGAACTCCTAGATGGTTCATTCGCCCGAGTGTGTCACCTTGGGGTGCACCGGTCCTGTTTGTCAAGAAGAAAAATGGCACAATGAGGAAGTGTATTGATAACAGGCACTTGAATAAGGTAATGGTGAAGAACGAATATCCTCTACCGCGTATTGATGATTTGTTTGATCAACTCTAGGGAGCGAGGATATTCTCGAAGATTGATTTTTGTTCAGGCTATCACCAGCTGAAGATTAGGGATTCTGATATTATGAAGACATCTTTCAGGACGAGATATGGACATTATGAGTTTCTAGTTATGTCTTTTGGGTTGACTAATGCCAGAGTCGTGTTCATGCATTTCATGAACAACATGTTCCGGGTGTATCTGGATTCATTTGTGATTGTGTTTATTGATGACATCCCGGTGTACTCGCATAGCGAAGAGGAGCATGCTCAGCATTTGAGAGTAGTATTGTAGAGATTGAAGGAGGAGAAGCTTTATGCAAATTTCTCTAAGTGTGAGTTCTGGCTTGGGTCTGTGGCTTTTCTGGGACACGTGGTGTGTCTAGTGATGGTATTCAGGTTGACCCAGAGAAGATAGAGGCAGTGCAGAGTTGGCCTAGACCGTCCTCAGCTACGGAGGTTCGGAGTTTCCTTGGTTTGGCAGGGTATTATCGACCGTTTGTCCAGGGATTTTCATCTATTTCTTCGTTCTTAACCAAGTTGACGCAGAAGTATGGTCGGAGGAGTGCGAGGAGAGCTTTCAGAAGCTCAAGACAGTTTTGACCACAACTCCAGTATTAGTCTTGCCATCAGCTTCAGGTTCTTACACCGTGTATTGTGATACTTCGAGAGTTGGGATTGGATATGTGTTAATGCAGGAGGATAGAGTTATTGCTTATGCTTCTCGTCAATTGAAGCCTCATGAGAAGAACTACCCCATTTATGATTTGGAGTTGGCTACCATTGTTCATGCCTTGAAGATTTGGAGGCACTACTTATATGGCGTATCTTGTGAGATATATACTAATCATTGTAGTTTTCAGCACTTGTTCAAACAGAAGGATCTAAATTTGAGGCAGCGAAGATGGCTTGAATTGCTCAAGGATTATGACATTACCATTTTGTATCATCCGGGGAAGGCCAATGTAGTGGCTGATGCTTGGAGCCGAAAGATGGTGAGTATGGGTAGTTTGGCATACATTCCAGTTGAGGAAAGGCCCTTTGCAGCTGATGTCCAGGCTTTAGCCAATCAGATGGTGAGGTTAGATATTTTGAAGCCTAGCCGGGTGTTGGCTTGTGTGGTATCTTGGTCTTTTTTGTGTGCCTGCATTCGAGAGCGCTAGTATGATGATCCATATTTGCTTGTCCTTAAGGACAGAGTACATCATGATGATGCCAGGGATGTGACTATTGATAGTGATGGTGTGTTAAGGATGCAAGGCCGGATTTGCATGCCCAATGTGGATGGGCTTCGGGAGTTAATATTGGAGGAGGTCCATAGCTCGCGGTATTCTATTCATCCTGGTGCCGCAAAAATGTATCAGGATTTGAGACAGCATTACTGATGGATAAGAATGAAGAAGGATACTGTAAGTCATGTAGCTCGGTGCCTCAATTGTCAGCAGGTCAAGTATGAGCATTAGAGGCCCGGTACTGTGCTTCGGTGCATAGATATTCCCGAGTGGAAATGGGAGTGGATTACTATGGACTTTGTGAGTGGTCTCCCTCGGACATCGAGGAAGTTTGATTCAGTTTGGGGGATTATTGACCGGCTGACCAAGTCAGTGCACTTCATTCATGTATGTACCCCCTATTCTTCGGAGCGGATGGCAAAGATTTTCATCCAGGAGATTGTGCGATTGCGTGGGGTCCTAGTTTCCATTATATCAGATAGAGGTACTTAGTTTACTTCTCATATCTGGAGGACTTTTCAGCGAGAGTTGGGTACGTAGGTAGAGTTGAGCACAACGTTTCATCCTCGGACGGACGAGCAGTCCGAGTGTACCATTCAGATATTAGAGGACATCTTGCGTGCCTGTGTTATTGACTTTGAAAGTTCTTGGGTTGATTACTTGCTTCTTGCAGAGTTTTCTTACAACAAAAGCTATCAATCTAGCATTCATATGGCGCCAAATGAGGCCTTATATGGGAGACGATGTAGATCTTCGGTTGGTTGGTTTGAGCCCGGCGAGGCTAGGGAAAGAGTTGGTCCAGGATGCCTTAGATAAGGTAAAGGTGATTCAAGAGAGACTTCATACAGCTCAGTCACGTTAGAAGAGTTATACGGACCGGAAGATCCGAGATGTATGTTATTCGGTGGGCGAGAAGGTCTTGCTGAAGGTTTTGCCTATGATGGACGTCATGAGAATTGGAAAGAAAGGGAACCTAAGTCCGATGTTTATTGGCGCTTTTGAGATACTCAGGAGGATTGGAGAGGTGGCATATATGCTTTCTTTTCCACCCAGCCTGTCGGGAGTTCATCGGGTATATCATGTGTCTATGCTCCGGAAGTATGTTGGGGACCCATCTCATGTGTTGGACTTCAGTACAGTTCAGCTGGATGATGACTTGACTTATGATGTGGAGCTTGTAGCTATTTTAGGTCGACAGGTTCGGAGATTGAGGTCTGAGGATATAGCTTCGGTTTAGGTGCAGTGGAGAGGTCGGCCTATGGAAGAGGATACTTGGGAGACCGAGCGGGAGATGCGGAGCAGATATCCTCACTTGTTTGAGACTCTAGGTATGTTTCTTGATCCGCTCGAGGACGAGCGTTTGTTTTAGTTGGGGAGGATGTGACGACCCAGGCCGTCATCATGTGAGTCACTACCCCATTTCCCACATATTGTAGCTTTATGTTTCAATATCGATATTAGATTTGATCGGGTGTAATTGAGTGGGTTTTAGTTGGAAATGAGGCGCTTAGCCTCTTAGAGAAACGTTTGTTTTAGAAAAGTCAACTGGAATTTGAATATGTGGTTAGAGGGCTCGAATGTGAATTTTGGTGGTTTGGTAAGCTTCGGGGGATGATTTGTGACTAAGAAGTGCCATCGGAATCGAATATGGAGGTCCGGAATAGAATTGGGCTTGAATTGGCGAAGTTTGAATTTTGGCGAATTCTGGTTGATAGGTGAGATTTTTATCTGAGGGTCAGAATGGAATTCCGAGAGTTGCAGTAGCTTCGTTAGGTGATTTTGGATATGTCTTCATATTTTTAGGTTATTCGAACGTTGTTTGGTTGGGTCTTTGAGCGAATGCGTTTTGCGGAAGTTTTGAAGAAAACTAGGCTTGAATCCGGTGTGATTTAATGGTTTTAGCATTGGTTGACGTGTTTTGAGGATTGAAACAAGTTGGAATAAGGTTTTAGGATGTGTTAGTGCCTTTGGTTCTCGGGGTGATTTCGGATGGTTAAACGGGAGTTTGAAGCATTTGTTGCAGTCTGATTTTTCAACCTTCTTGTATTTCCGCATTTGCGGAAAAGGAGCCGCATAAGTGATTCCACAGATGTGGTGGGGGAGGTAGTAGAAGTAATCAAGTGTGGCCCAGGAAATATCCGCATAAGCGGAAGAGTGGGCGCTTTAGCGGGGTCATGTAAGCAGATAATAGACCGCAGAAGCGGTTGAGGGAAAACCTCATCAGCGGATTTGTTGATCGCATAAGATGTCCCAGAGGTTTTATATAAGACCGCTTAAGCGGTCAAATTGTCACGTGTGCGAGACTGTAGAAGAAGAAAAAGGTCTGGTGTTATAGTGAACAGTGTTCACGAACTTGGAAAAGAAGTAAACATTTTGGACTTCAACTAAAGCGGGTTTTTGGGAAATTTTGTAGAGGATTCGAAGGGATTTCATCAGGTATGAATTATTGGACTCGAATTATATTATTATGGTGTAAAAATATAAATTAATCACTGAATTTCAAGGAATTAAATGGTAAAAATGGAGGTTAGAGCTTGGAACCTAAGAAGGTTTGAATTGATGATTTGAGGGGTCAAATGGAATCTTATGTATTTTATATGTACGGACTCTTGAGGAGACGAGGATTCTGGAGAT
Source organism: Nicotiana noctiflora (assembly GCA_032618575.1). Classification (NCBI taxonomy): domain Eukaryota; kingdom Viridiplantae; phylum Streptophyta; class Magnoliopsida; order Solanales; family Solanaceae; genus Nicotiana; species Nicotiana noctiflora. The sequence continues at coordinate 69,369 of JASVEL010004215.1, forward strand.
GTGAATTTTGTAATTTTTCGAGAAGTAGGCATGGGGCTCAAGTTTTGCCAAATTCGTATTTTTGGGTGTTTATCGAGTTCTTTCAATTGGGTTATGTTCCATTAGCTTATTATAACGTATTCCTTGTGGTTTTGATCGGATTTGGCGCATGAGGATATTGATTCAAGAGGGAAAGGCTTAGCGAACTAGTATCGTGGCCGGTTTGAGGTGAGTAATAGATATTGATGATGACCTGAGGGTTTGAAACCCTGGTATATCACACTGTGATGCTATATTGAGGCGAGACACGTATTATATGGTAAGTGCAGGGTTGATTGTGATTGGGCACTATGGCTTAGTCCGATCGAATGATGTTCGTATTGTGTTAATGGCTAGAAATTAGTTGGCAAACCTCCTACTTGGATAGTTATGAATATATTTGGGTTGTATCCCGATTATTTGGATCCCGTTGGGATTATTATCATTGTTTTCATGATGTTTAACATGTTTTCATGATATCAGTCCTGAGTTAAACACTGTCTCGAAATGGCTAGTAAAATTCTAAAATTTTAAACACTTAATTTATAATTGCTGATAATTGGAACGGAAAATGGTAAGTTTGACTGTGCCCGTTTGGCTTGTATGCATACGACTGGACTGACTGTGGATTGGGCTTCACGCCACAATGAATGTTACGATGATATTGCGTTTGGGCTGTAGGAACCCCTCTAGAGTCTGAACCCCCACAGTGAATGCGGGTACCCAAATGGATCGGGTTGTGCACCGCAACGGTCATGTGCATTGCATTCATACATCTATATCTGCATATGTTTTCTGTCATTAATTGTTGTTGTCCCACTGTTAAATGTGTAGAAGTACTGATTGCAGCTTTGCATTGTTTTATTTCGGGATTTCTTACTATCAGTCATTATACATGTCTATTACCACTGAGTTAGAAGTACCCACTTTAGTCCCTACACCATGTGTGCAGATTTAGGTGTCTCGGAAGCTTAGATGGGCTATTTGCTGTTTCAGAACCTTACCAGAGTTGTCGAGGTAGCTTCTTGACGTCCGCAGGACCCGACTCTTCCCCTACCCCTTTATCATTTTTTCCTAGTTTTGAACATTTATATTACTGAAGTCTTATTACTCTTTATTGTTAGAGGCTCTAAACTCATGACCACCAGGTCTTTGGGAGTGTATTCGGTGTTATCCAGATATTCAGTTTGGTTTCTATATATATCAATTAAAACTTTTAGCCTTATTATTGTTGATGATATTCAAATAATTGGTTTTGAGCTTTATGCTAGGATTGAGAGTGTAAATAGTCGAGCTTGCCTAGAAGTTGCGTTGGGCGCCATAACAATCGGGATTGGGTTCGTGACAAAGATTCATAACAGATAATATATAATTGGGAAGAGACCGAAGGACATGTTTAATCAAGATCATATTCTTCCCTTGGGAGACATCATTCTAGCCTGCCATCCATTGAGCTTTTTGATAATTTTAGAGAGCATTTCATCAAAAAGACTGGTTGTCTTTCTCCCATAATATATAGGGCATTTCAAATAGGGGGTTTGACATAGTTACCCACAAAAATAAAACTATTTATTCTTGTCTACCTATTTATTTTTCTACCCATAAACTAATTACATTTCCTACCTATAGTAGTTTTTGTAGAGAATTTTTTCTTTATTCTCTAATTCTTTTTTATTTCAATGCTTCTTTTCTTCTTCTTTTTCTTTTTTTACTTTTCTACTTTTCTTTTTTCTCGTTTTCTTCTATTTTTTTTTCTTTTCTAATTTCATTTAACTTTTTTATATACTTTTTCTCTTCATAATCTAATTTAATTTATTGTTTTTACAATTTTTTATCATTTTTTTATACAATAAGAAAAATAATTGATATTGTAAATATTTGTTCACCTTTTTTCAATATAACTAGTACAATATACCTTTTATTTTATTTTTCTTTCTTATTTTTTAAATTCAATTAGTAAACTAAAATAATATCAGTTGTCACTTGATCTAATGCACTGAATATCACATTGATTACTACTATTGAGCATAAATTACATAATCAGATTCTAAGAATCAACGCGTGATTGTCACCCAAACCTTGATCTTCTTCCCTATAAATATTTATACACATTGTACCATTAGCAGTAATAAAATCAGTTATAGAGCAAGAAAACATAATCTACGGCAATCAAATCTCCACATATACTAGTTAGAATAAAAATGATATAAAATATTAAAAAATAGAAAAAAAGTATAAGTAACGAAAAAGACTTCTAGTAACATGTGATACCAATGTGATATATATGTATACCAACAGAGCATATAATTTCTCTAGAATATTGCTACAACTTTCAGCGACTATACTACTCTACCAAAATATTAAATGACATAATAAAAGTATGAGAAAATTACATGCTCGTATTGCTAGTTAAATATTCGCAAAATAACTTGCTCATTTCGTATACTAAGAGGGTATATAGTTGTATGGGGTCATTCCAACAATTGTCTATAACTATAAAAACTATTAATACACATAATTTATGTCCATCAGCACACAAAAATTTCAACATTATTGCAACTCATGTTGATATAAATAATTTCATAATATAATTCACTTAAGATGCAGCTAAAACAACCAAAACAATGCTCAAACTACCATATGATACCAGTATGACATATAACTATACCAACATTGTATACAGTTTACTAGTTAATTTTCGGCAACTATGTGACTATACTACTATTACATAACACACATGCATAAAGAGAAAAAAAATAGTGTATCACATATTAATATAATAAGGTATTTCAAGATATTATACTATATTATCATTATTAAAAGAAAATCAAATATTGTACCAATTAAATGCAGGTAATACAACCAAAAAATAATTTAACTAGCATATGATACCAATATAGTATATAGCTATACTAATAGGGTATACAGTTGAAATGAATTGTATACTAAAATGGTATATGTGTATACTATTTGGATATACAATACAAATTCGTCTTATTCTCTGGTTCAAATAAAAAAATAGTGTACCACATATTAATATAATAAGGTATTTCAAGATATTTTACTATATTATATTATTATAATAAAGTATTTCAGTACAATTTCATAAGTGAGGTTTGGGAAGGTTAATGTGTATATAGACTTTACCCCTATCTTGCGAAGCTAAAATTATTATTTTCAATAAACTGATCAAGAAACAACAGTAACAACAACAAAAAAATACCACAAAAGTTAAAACATATATTTGCAAATACTAGGCAATGAGAAACCACATGGGAAACAAATTCTTGTATTTTTCTTCTTCCTTCTTTATTGGGGTGAAGAAGGTATTGATGGTTTAGCTTTTGTATGAGAGGAGAGGAAGGAAGAAAGAAAATACTCAAATATAAGATAGAACTTCTTGTTTCTGATTGAATTTTTCTAAGTTTTTAAATATATAGCTATTTATGAAGTTAGAATAAAATATATGTTGTGTGAGATGCGGAATTATTATGTGGTGAGTTTATCAAAAAAAAACAATTAAAATATGTCTTTTCAAGTCAATAGCAAGAACCAGTTTTTCACCAACTTCATTGCTTTCGAATTGTTTCTCTTCGAAATGAATAAGGAAGAGTGGAATAACATATTTTTTAATGCTTTCCTTTTCCTTTCTAGTTATCATATCTTACGGGTAATAATTTTAGATTGCCTAGGTAGAAATTGTAATTAGTTTTTAAATGAGCAAATCCGGGTAAATAGTTTGGGAGTGATAGGCATTTAGTGTTATATCATTATTTATCGTGAAATTATAGTATATACAGATCAAATATTTTATAGTCGCGAAATTAGGAGCTAGTCTCGCTAGGAGTATTAAATAGTAATATTTAAAATTTAATATATATATATATATATATATATATATATATATAACACAAATTGTAAGTAAGATATGTTTAGGTCAATCCACTCTTAGTTCGTCATCATTATTATTTACTCATAAAGTACTTTTGTTGTATTCTATCATTTTAGGGTTTGGCTTTTAGCAGCCCAGAGCCAAATAGAACGCTAGATACACTCTTTTGTTAGCGGCAGAAAAAAATCCAAAATAACGCGTCTTATAAGAAACTAATCATGTTATCGTTTGTTTTTTTTAATTTTTACTATGAAATAAAGGAGAAGTATAGTGATTTTCTAGGAGGTAATGTTGCAGTTTTTTCTTTTGTGAAATGAAAATATAAATTACTCAGAAATTCAGTAATTTCGCTATGACTATTCAAAAAAAAACATGTGGAAACTATTCAAAACAAATATATATATATATATATATATATATATATATATATATATATATATATATATATATATATATATATATATATATATATATATGGTAGTACCGGATGTTCTTTAAGGAATGTATGTCATTTTGTTTTTATAGTATTTCTTATCCGTTTTTAAATTTTTGGGGGTTTTAGGAAAGGTTGAACTACAGTTTTATTATGGGTTCACATGATCTTAGTAATTTTTGCACAGACGTTGTATACTAAATTTTTATAAATATTGAACTGTGAATCGAATTAACATTATATATTAACTTGGTGAAAGTTTATATTTCAAATCATGCATTTATTTTATCGTACGGAAACTATTTTGGATTAAGACTTCAAAGAAAACGAAGGGTGATATATTTTCTTGAAAATTCGGTTTTATTCTATCTCTTTCGGGGTTTGGTTTTTGCTCCCCACCCCGATTACACGTCACATTGACTGCAGCTCATTCTATTATCATGGATAAATGATCATCAGTTATACACATTGTTGATAGTACTTTCAAAATGAATTATGAAATAAATAAGAATTAATAAAGAGAAATTGCATATTTTCTAGTCAATTTTTTCTAACTTTCACCTATACCTTTCTTTGATATTTAAACAAAAATTTATTCTTAGGCCAAAAAATTGTCCACGCGGATGCAGGTGACGTTCTTAATAAAAGAACAATCATGCTCATATAAGATAGGGATAAGATTTACATATATTCTATCCTTCCTACGTCACAATTATAGGATGACTCTAAGTCTGTATTATTGTTGTTTAACTATTCAGCTCGCGCGGGAACTATTTAAAAATGAAATTGAGAATTATATATGGGAGTAATACGTGCTCTTTTAGGTTAAATAATTACTATTTCTTTTTGTTCTGATTTCATTCTCCTTTTTTTTCTAGGTGTGGGCAGTTCATATTTCAGTATGCATCTGTTTAATTGTACGGGATGTATTTGTTGGCAAAATTGTTATGGAGAATAGGTGTTAACTTGTCACAGCCCGGATTTTCCACATTCAGGAGTTGTGATAGCGCCTACTAGTAAGAGATAGGCAAGCCAATTACCAATTTCCTCTTTTGGCAAACATTGACAATATTATAGAAACAAGGAAGCAATTACCATAAAAGCGGAAGTCATTAATATAAATAACCTAAAAACGAATGCGGAATTCAACTTCAACCTCTACCCAAGACTGGAGTCACTAACTCAAGAACATCTATAGAGTACTACGTACAAAGTCTGAATGAAAAGATAATATATATGTTTGTCTCGGTACAATGAAAACAAGCTGAAATAAATGAAGGGACTCCGGCATGCGGACGTCCGCAAGGCTACCTCGAATGTCCTTGGACTAAGCTCAAACTCCCAATCACTACTACTCTGGTCCAAAGCTTCTCCAGTACCGTGATCTGTGCAAAATAGCACAAAAGTATAGCATCAGCACAACCGATCCCATGTGTTGGTAAGTGCCTGGCCTAACTCCGGCGAGGTAGTGACGAGGTTAGACAGGACCTATCAAAATTAACCTATACAGATATACATGCAATAATAGGAAATACACGAATTTAAACAACTAAGAGGGAGGGGAGCATGTTGTGGGGTACGACAATTTAACAATAGAAACCATCGGATAAGAAACGAATCATACAATAATAACTGATAAGGAAAAACATAGGAAAACCCCACATATAAAGAAAACAATATACTTGATCCATACTCCGTTGCGGCTCACAACCCGATCCTCAACAGATATCACCATTGCGGCGTGCAACATTGATCCTCGATATTTCAATACCGTTTTGGCGTGCAACCCCGATCCTCAATATTTTAATATTATTGCGGCGTGCAACCTCGATCCTCGATATTTTGATACTGTTGCGGTGTGCAACCTCGGATCCTCGATATTTTAATATTATTGCAGCGTGCAATCCCGATCCTCGATATATAAAATTGTTGTGGCGTGCAACCCCAATCCTTGATATTTTAATACTGTTGCGGCGTGCAACCCCGATCCTCGATATTTTAATACTGTTGCGGTGTACAACCCGATCCTTAAAATTTAATAACCAAGAACTTACCCAAACAACGACCGCAACTCAAGTGCGAGGGGAGTAACAATAACTTCAAGAAATCTCGGTAAGAGAATACAATTAACAATTCAATTATCCTGTCAAGGGAGAATACAATAAATACTCACGTCCCGACGAGGGAAATAATCACTACACATTCCACTTTTAAACACTTATTTTTCGAGTAACAATTTCTAGTTCGAGCCAATGCTCCAAAAGCCAAACCAATCACAATATATGATACTAATCAACCCAAGCAAGAAAGATGTAAATCCGAATCCACCACATATAAGACTCGGGTCATGCTAGACTCCGGTGCATAGATAACCGTCACCATGCCTATATACCGTACTCCTAATTTAGCATGTAGCAAATAATACCCTAATCCTAATCCCTCAAGATAAAGTTAGAACAAATACTTACCTCTGTCCGAAAATAGCAATCAAGGCTCTATAACTGCTTTTCCTTTAGAATTCGACTCTGAAACAATGATATCTAGGCACAATTTGGTTCAATAGTATCAATAAGAGCTTAAAAATATACTCCCATAGTCTAGAAGTAAAATTCTCATCATTCTTCCAAAAATAGCGAAATCCAACACCGGGCCCACATGGTCCAAACACGAGGCTCGGACCAAAACCCAATCACCCATAATCCCACGAGTTTAAATATATAATTTTTTTTAAGATTCGGCCCTAAATTGAGGTTGAACCACCCAAAATTCCCAAAAACCTTACTCTACTCAAAAGCCCTAATATGTACTTTGATTTCATGTTTTTAGGCTAGGATTTTAGTAATTAGATGAATAAATAATAAGGAAATAATGTTAAGATTACTTATCCAAAGAGTTATGGAGGAAGGAGAGCTTGAATTTCGTCTTTGGAGGGTTTAAGGGAGTGGCTCGTGTGAATAAGTGGAAAAGAATTCTGTAATGAAGGTTCTGTTTTTAATAAAAATCACTGGGCAAAATTACCCATCACGTTCGCGTGAAAAGGGACGCGTTCGCGAAAGTTTGAAAAGTCAAGGCATTGCATTCGCATGGTGCCAACCGCGAACGCGTAGAAGAAGGAACTCGTGCCACCGCGTTCGCGACTGGGTAACGCGAACGCGTAGGGTACGTTTTTGGGGTCTGAAATCAACGCGTGAGGGACCACGCAAACGCGTTGAAGGAAACAACAAGGCTTCGCGATCGCAATGGCCTGGATGCAAACGCGAAGGTCTAAGGTCGCAAAGCTATGCGAATGCGAATGGATGCTGCGAACACGATGAAAGTTTTTAGTGAATGCCAACAATAGAATTTTTGCAACACATTTCCATTCCAAACCATCCCGAAAACTCCCAAAAATACTTTCGAGCCCTCGGGGCTCCCAACCATACACAAACACTAACTCAATATCATCCTACGAAGTTGTTCGAGCGATCAAATCGCTAAAATAATATCAAAATAAAAGAATCAAGCCTCAAAACACAAATTTCTTCTTTCAACTTTCATAAACTTCAAGTTTCCCATTTTTAGTCCGAAACATGTCAAACGACGTCCATTTTCAACCAAACTTTACAGATAGTGCTTAACACATATTCAAGACTTGTATCGGGAATCAGAACCAAAATACTAGCCCGATACCTATATTTTATAACTCATTTTATTTCTATTTTCCTTAATAATTTTAGAAAATAATTTAACAAAAAAATTCTTTTCCCAGGGTTATGGATATTTTATTTCAACTCCAGGCACATGCCCGAGTCCCATATTTTTCTACGGACCTCCCGGGACCATCACGTCATGAGTCCGGGTTCGTTTACCCAAAATGTTGATCAAGGTCAACTATATTAATATTAATATCATAATTCTTCAAATGTTTCAAAAAATTCATATATTTTAACATAAAAACTTTATGGCTTCCCATTCGGATTGCACACGCAAATTGAGGTAACTACAAACGAGGTTTCTAAGGCCTCAGAAGCGCAGAGAAAGGGAGAAATATGGTGATAACACTTTGGTTCGTCACATTCTCCACCTCTAAAACAATCGTTCGTCCTCGAACAGACAAAACAAAAAAGTACCTGCGTTAGGAAATAGATGAGTGTAATGGCTCCGCATATCAGACTCGGACTCCCAAGTCGATGCATCAGGAGGCTGACCTCTCTATAAACACGCACAGAAGAGAAACTCTTCGACCTCAACTGTCAAACATGCCGGTCTAAAATGGCTACCGGTTCCTCTTCGTAGGAGAGACCCTTGTCCAACTGGACAGTGCTGAAATCTAATACGTGGGTAGGATCGCCGTGATACCTCCGAAGCATAGACACATGAAATACTATATGCATGGCTGACAAGCTAGGTGGCAAGGAAAGTCTATAAGCCACCTCTCCCACTCGATCAAGCATCTCAAATGGACCAATAAACCTAGGGCTAAGGTTTCCCTTCTTCCCAAATCTCATCACGCCCTTCATAGGCGATACACGGAGCAATACTCGCTCACCAACCAAGAAAGCCACGTCTCGAACCTTGTGATCTGCATAACTCTTTTGCCACGACTGAGCTGAAAGAAGCCTGTCATGTATGATCTTGACCTTATCCAAGGCCTCCTAGACTAAGTCTGTACTCAACAATCGTGCTTCTCACGGCTCAAACTATCCGACTGGAGACCGACATCGCCTACCATACAATGCCTCATAAGGAGGCATTTGCTTGTTGTACTGGTAGTTTTTGTTGTAAGCGAGCTCTGCTAAAGGTAGAAACTAGTCCCAAGAGCCTCCAAAGTCAATAACACAGGCTCGGAGAATATCCTCCAATATTTGAGTAGTCCTCTCGCACTGACCGTCTATCTGAGGATGGAATGTTATACTCAACTAAACCTGGGTGCCTAACTTCTGCAGAACTGCTCTCTAAAAGTGCGAGGTAAATTGCATATCCCGATCCGAAATGATAGATGTCGGCATCCCATGAAGACGAACAATCTCTCGGATATTGATCTCAGCTAATCTCTCCGATGAATAGGTGGTGGCAACAGGAATGAAATGTGCTGACTTGGTCAGCCTATCAACAATGACCTAGATAGCATCAAACTTCTTTCGGGTCACCAAAAGTCCAGTAATGAAGTCTATGGTAATCCGCTCCCACTTCCACTCGGGAAGCTTTATCCTCTGAAACACACCACCAGGCCTCTGATGCTCATACTTGACCTGCTGACAATTCAAACATCGAGCCACATATGCAACAATGTCTTTCTTTATCCTTCGCCACCAATAATGCTACTACAAGTCCTGATACATCTTCGCGGTGCCCGGGTGAATAGAATACCGAGAACTATGGGCCTCCGCTAAGATCAACTCCCAAATACCATCAATATTGGGCACACATACGCGTCCTTGCAACCTCAAAACACCATTTTCATCTAACGTCACCTTCTTGGAACCTCCACGCTGCATAGTGTCTCTCAAGACACACAAATGAGGATCATCAAACTGTCGATCACGGATACGCTCCAATAATGAAGAACGAGCAGACCGTACAAGCTAAAACTCGGCTAGGCTTAGAAATATCCAACCTCAGAAATTGATTAACCAAGGCCTAAATAACCAAATCGAGCAGTCTCTGGCTAACCGCAATATAGGCAAGACTATCCATGCTAGCTGACTTCCTACTCAATGCATCCGCCACCACATTGGCTCTCCCCGGATGGTACAAAATAGTAACATCATAATCCTTCAATAGCTCCAACCATCTTCGCTCTCTCAAGTTCAACTCTTTCTGCTTGAACAAGTATTGCAGACTTGTGATCAGTGTATACCTCACACGTCACACCATACAAGTAATGCCTCCAAATCATCAAAGCATGAACAATGGCTGCCAACTCTAGATCATGCACTGGGTAGTTCTTCTCGTGGATCTTCAACTGCCTCGAAGCATAAGCAATGACCCTGCCATCCTGCATCAATACTGCGCCAAGCCCAATACGGGAAGCATCACAATAAACTATATAAGGCCTTGAACCTGTGGGCAAAACAAATATCGGTGTCCTAGTCAGAGCTATCTTGAGCTTTTGAAAGCTCTCCTCGCACTCGACTGACCACCTGAACTGTGTACCCCTCTGGGTCAACCTAGTCATCGGGGCTGCTATAGATGAAAACCCCTCCACGAATCGATGATAATGTCCTGATAACCCTAAGAAACTACGAATCCCAGTCGTTAAAGCTAATCGAGGCCAATTTTTGACTGCCTCAATATTCTTTGGGTCTACCTGAATGTCCTCTGCTGATACTACAAGACCTAGAAATGCAACTAAACTCAACCAGAACTCAAACTTCGAGAACTTGGCATACAACTGCTATCTTTCAGAGTCTGAAGAACCACTCTAAGGTATTGCTCGTGCTCCTCCTGACTGCGGGAGTACATAAGAATATCATCAATAATGACTATCATGAACAAATCTAAATAAGGCATGAACACTCGGTTCATCAACTCCATCAATGTTGATGGGGCATTGGTCAACCCAAATGACATGACCGAAAAACTCATAATGCCCGTACCGAGTGCGAAATGTTGTCTTATGGACATCAGACGCCCTAATCCTCAGCTGATGATAACCCGATCTCAACTCTATCTTCGAAAATACCTTTGCACCCTGCAACTGGTCAAACAATTTATCAATCATCGGCAATGGATACGTGTTTTTTATCGTCACCTTGTTCAACTGATGGTAATCAACGCACATTCTTATCGATCCATCCTTTTTCTTCACAAATAAAACTGGCGCGCCCCAAGGAGAAACACTAGGCCTGATGAAACCCTTCTCCAACAAATCTTGAAATTGATCCTTTAACTCATTTAGCTCTCGCAAGGCCATACAATACGACGGGATAGAAATAGACTGCATGCTCGTGGCCCGATCAATACGAAAGTCAATACCCCTATCGAGCAGCATACCCGACGGGTTTGAAGGGAAAACCTTTGGGAACTCCCGAACAATAGGAACTGAGTCGATAGATGGAACTTTTATGCTGGAGTCACGAACATATGCCAAATAAGCTAAACACCCCTTCTCGACCATGCATTGAGCCTTAACATATGAAATAACACTGTGGGTGACATGTCATGGGTTTCTTCTCTACTCCAATCAAGGCAAATCAAGTAAAGCCAAGTTCACGGTCTTGCCGTGACAATCCAAGATTGCATGATACTGGGACAACCAATCCATCCACAATATGACATCAAAATCTACCATGTCTAGAAGCAATAGACCAACAAAGGTCTCAAGACCCTCAAACACAACCACACAGGAACGATGCACCCCGTCAACTACTATGGAGTCAACCACTGGAATAGACACATAAACAGGAATACCCAAAGCATTACTAGCATAGCAGGTATATAGTTCTTAGAAGATATATGTATCATTGCCATTTTCATGCATCTCTTGTAAATTGTATGTCAGTGATAAACTTAATTAATGATGATGATGAAAAAATATCAAATCGGTCTATTTGTAGATATGCCATGTATCAAATAATATTTCTTTTGAATCATTTAGTGGTAACTAACACTACAACATTATACATCTATACGCCAAAAAAGAGTATTTGACCTTGATCGAATGACTACTTGACAACACAGAAACAAAACACTCACTCAACAAGGCTAAGGGCATTCGCCAAAGAGAATTCGACCTCGACCGAAGTGACAGTCGACCTCCCTATTCGAGTTTCACAAATTAAAGTCGATGAAATTCGATCATCAAGCTCGTCCGAGGCACGACCTCAATAAGCGGAGGGACTAACTGTATGGGTCAGAATCCGACCCCACGATAACTGACGAAGCTAATCATCTTTTAGGTTAATTCAAGATTAATAAGTGGTACGGTCTCTCATAATTAACGGGACTTAACCCCTGCCTGATTTGATTAATAAGGCTACAGCCCATCCGATATCCTGATGACGAAACCTCAATGTGGTCACAGCCACTGATTGCCAGCTCATGAAGCTCACAAATATAAATACCAAGAGCGGAAATCCTGAAAATGGGGCTTCTTCTTCACCACTATTGACTAGAGAGAGAAGACACAGAGAGACCCATATTATGGGTAAGTGAAACATCATTGTAAGGCTTTGAATCGCTCTTCATGGAGACGCAGACCTAACCAATATTATCAATAAAAGCTCTTAATGTTTCTCTTCCTAATTCTGAATACTTATTTTTTGCATCTTTCATTTGGTCTAATGGATTATTACGATTTGCTATGATTTTTCCGTGATTTATTTATATTGTTCTACACTCATAAAGTATATGATAACTTTTGAGCGAAACACCTACCTTTTTTACTATTTCTTTTAATAATTCGTCTTATCTTTTCTCTTTTTGACTTTTCACTTTACGTTATTTTCTATTCTTCTAAAAACAACGCAAATAATACACAAGGGCATACCCACAGTGCCGGCTACCACTTTGACCGAACTCAATAACTTTTGTTCAGACCTTATATTTTATCTTTTAAAAATTCATTTGTTATGTACAAATATTAATTTATAACTTGATAACTTAAAAAGATTAGAATCCCCGTGTCATAAACATAAAATTCTAGTTCTCCTTAGCTGAAAAACATGCTAGTAAATTTCAAAGACGCATGTTATAGACCCGTGACTTATTATCCATAGTACAGCGGCAGACATTAGCACAAAATTTGAAATTTCGATCTTTTTGTTTTTTGGAAATAATAAAAACGTTTATAATCAATGACCAAAATATTATTTAATTTTGACTATATTCTTCAGGTAGCCAGTTTGCTACTACTCATCGTCTATATATAAAGCTCCTTTATCCTTCCTAAAACATACCCCAAGCAGCTTTTGTGAGAATTTTGAAAAATCACAAAAGTTGCATATTTAAAAGAAAAAGAAAAGAAGAAGGAGGAGAAGGAGAAGGAGACGACGAAAAAAGATGCGTCCAGCTTCGTCAGTTATCAGCTTCTTTCTTCTTATTTTTATCTCCATCTATATTTTGAAGAAAACCCTAAAAAAATTTCCCAGATCATCGATAACTATAGCACTAAACTACGTAGTTTTTATTGCTAATCAGTTGAAATGGGCTTGGGAAATTCTCCTCCTTCAATCTTTTACTCATCCTTATAATCTCACTACTATTTCTCAAAATGTTCATGACCAAGATCACGATCATGATCATGAGCTTGAAGTTATGCATTATGAACCCGAATCAGAGTCTTCCGGTTCAGTAGAATGTGCAGTTTGTTTGTGCAAGATTGAAGAAGGAGAAGAAGTTAGAGAGTTAAGATGTGATCATCTTTTTCATAGGGTTTGTTTGGATAGGTGGCTTGGTACGGGACGTATGACATGTCCGTTATGTAGAAACCATCTCAAGCTACCTCCTCTCGTTTCTAATTTGTATCAAGACGTTATTTTATTCGATTTCGTCTCAGGGACGAGGTCGAGAGATCGTTATCAATGGTGGCTACGATAAATAAAATGTTTGCATAATTATGGTAGAAAGAATATGAACAATATAATATAGTTCTTAGAAGATATATGTATCATTGCCATTTTCATGCATCTCTTGTAAATTGTATGTCAGTGATAAACTTAATTAATGATGATGATGAAAAAATATCAAATCAGTCTATTTGTAGATATGCCATGTATCAAATAATATTTCTTTTGAATCATTTAGTGGTAACTAATTACTGGTTCTGGTTTATTCACTCTCTAATCGACATATTTCTTAGCATCGTACATCAGCGATATAATTATAATTTCCTCATTTTTCTTTCTCTGGTTCTTTTCTTGCATGCCTTTTTATATTTTGTTTTTGTGTGTGTATGTGGGGTGAGGGTTGGTATTGTTATTTTGTGAATTGTGATGTATGATTGTTATATTTTCAATTCAAATTCGGTTGCTTCTGAACAAAGTCTGACCACTCAATTATATATGTGAATAAAACCCTAGATATTTGTTGGAAACTATTTGATACACACATTTACCTCCTTTTTTGGATGATAATAACTGTATAGTGTTGTTTGTATTAGAGAAATTTTCACAAACTGCTATTATTTAGTGATTATTAACTAGTTGTAGCTTTCATTTACTATATTATTTTATATAGCTATGTTTTAAGTTTTTTTAGAGTATATTAGATGTATTAAGCTATTGTATTTCTGAATAGAGTAGCAAAGCTCGGCGTGAAACAGGGGATTTCAGTTAGACAATTATTGTCTTCGATTGCGGTCAGGCTAAGTAATTATGAATACAGTAACGTAAATAGCGCAAATTGTGGTCCATTCAGTTGTATCTAAACGGAAAGTGAATCAACTAACATAGTGGACTACTAATATAACTCAATTACATCACCCATAATCTGTATTTAACACGAAATAAGCTGATTGTTTTTCAGCAGAGCAATCGCCGAGTTCCCTAATCCTACCCTTTTCTATTGATATCGTTCGTGGGTGTTTGTGTTTTCAACCTATAAAATTCGAGATTCATCTATAGTGCAAAAATATATGAATATATACTGCAGATACATTTGAATACATATACACATCTGAATATATAAATTATATTAATTAAGAAAATATATGAATACATCCATGAAATACATCTCGACGGAAATACATTATAATACATAGAATACAACGAGATACATTAGAATACAATGGGGAAAAAAGATAATGAATACAATAAAATACATAAAAATACATCGACATACATTGAAATACACTTAAAAAGGTAACAGAATCTTCAATTTCTCAGCCCCAAACTCCGTCGTGTTATTGAGGAAAACCCTAATGTCGTCTCGTCGAGAGGGCCGCTAATCTGACTCGACACGTCGGTTTTCTCATTTCGATCAAGAACCTAGTCCAAAGAGATCTAGGAAGCACAATAGACCAGTCGAACTTTCCTCTTCTTTTGTCTCCTCTGCTACTCAATTTGCAACAAACAGCCATAGATGTCATTCTATTACAACTTCTAAGTATCCGAAATTGAGGAAACAGTGATTTTTAATTGGCATGAGAAGAAAGAGCAGAGATTCTCCGCTGATGATGGTGGTGGCGGAGAAGCTTTCCAGGAGGAAGAACGATTAACGGAGCAACTAATGAGAGAGAATCCATGAGTTTTTATGGCATTGAGAGAGAGAGGGTGGAGAAAAATTTGAAAGAATGAGAGAGAGAAATACTACAAAACGTATTTTATGGCTTAAGGTTAGGAGGTGACCATAAATAGATATTAGGCTATAAAAATCAAAAGGTAGCTATGGAATATAATATCTTAAAAGGGTATTTATTTAAAATAAATAAGGTATCAACATTTGCTATAGGAGGTTAAAAAATCCTTTGTATTACACTTTGGACTTAGTTTTCTAGCTCGGTGCCCATTTATAAATAATATTATTTTTTATTTAAAATCTATATTTGTCACGACCCAATTTCCAATTCCGATCGTGATGGCTCCTCTCGTGAAGACAAGGCCAGTCAACTAACCCAAACCGTCTCTCTTTAACAATTATTAAACATAACTGAATAGACTAATACAGCTTAACAACAACATTAATAAGTGTTAACAACCCAACACAACCCAACCGGGGTATCACAAGTCACGAGCATTTAAAGAAAACCTGAACACAACTACAGGACCAATAATATACAGGAAATAAATTTCGGAAATTCTAAAGACAACGTCCGGTGTCGCGAATGCTGGCGGTCACCTTGCCCGCGCTACAATAACAAAATCCTCAATTAGATCGAACCCGCTACCGGATAACAAATACCTGCAACTGCACCCGAGATGCAGGGAGTAAAGTGGGTACGCCAACTTAGTGAGTAATAAGAGTAAATAATAACTGAGCAGCAAGAAAACACGTATAACAGATCATCATGTTGTATAGAAACAATGTAAACCTTCTTTAGAAAACATGGAAACATGTGAAATCTTTGAAAATTATCTTGGTTCAGTTTAAACTCTTTTAAAAATAATCTTTTCAACAGTTGTAAAATAATCTCAATCACTTAGTGTCGCTATACACAGAACCTCGCCTCTCGGGCCTTATTCTCGTTCATGGTCAGCCCTTGTTACCTGACCACACAGTGTTATTCCTGGTCAGTCGTTATTACCTGACCAAACATATAACTCAGTGTCATTCTTACCACTGTCTAAAAGTTATCCTCTTTAGGACTGATCAGATAATACCGTAACAGCAGATAGATATCTCAGGAAATATCACAAACAACAAATAATGAACAAATGCATAAATGCAGTGCAATGCATATGATGGTACATTCCAGTACCCACTACGGCGTGTAGTCCGATCCATTTAACGTTGACGACACTCACTGGGGGTATGTACAGACTCCGGAGGGGCTTCTACAGCCCAAGCGCAATAATCAAGCCATCTCATGGTATTAACCAGGCCATCGGCCTCAATATCAATACAATACCGCTGCGACGTGTAGCCCGAGCCAACCAGATATCCAGAAATTACTATAGCACTGCTGCGGCGGGTAGCCCGATCCATGCTCAGTCCAGAAATGCACATAAGCCACTTGGACACATTTTAAAATAACATTTCTCAGCTCAAAATGGCAATAAAATATTGTTCAAGTTATTCAAATCTTAGAAAATTTGCTGAGTTTGCAAAACTGTATTAAAACCTTGGACTGAGACCAAATAATATGCATAGTAATGCAAAATTAGTAATACCAATCCCCAAAGAATCCAAATAGTTGGCACAAAGCCCAATATATGGCAATCAGCCCAAATCATGATAGCATCAAGTAAGTTTCAATCAATTAAGCAGTAAAATCAACAATCGGATGGACCAAGTCACAATCCCCAATAGTTCTCTACCCCACGCTCATATCTGGTGTGCAAGTCACCTCAATACAGCACTATGATGTGCAAATCTGGGGTTTCAAACCCTTAGGATATCATTTTCAAGTATTACTCACCTCGAACTGGTGAAACTTCTAGCTCGCGATGCCTTTGCCCCTCAAATCGGCCTCCACGCGCGTCGTGTCTAGCCAAAACCATAACGAATACATTACAATAGGCTAAGGGAATACAACCCAATCGAAAAACTCAAAAAATACCAAAAATCACGAAGTTGGCAAAACCCGAGCCCCGAGCCCGCTTCCCAAAAAATTACAAAATTTATATCACCGGATTCCTCGTCTCGCCACGAGTCCATACATATCACATTCACAAGAATCGGAGTCCATTTGACCCCTCAAATCCCTAGTTTAAGCCCTCTTAAGTTTCAAGCCCTAACCTCCATTTTTTATTTCCTTGGGTTTTGAGTGTTAATCCATGTTTATGCACAATAATATCATAATCTAAGTCCAAAAATCCATACCTGGTGATAGCCCTCAAACCCTCTTCAAAAATCGCCCAAAATTTCCTTAGTCTGAAGTCCAAAATGTTTCTTCTCTTTCAATCCAGGTTTCCGCTTCTACGGTTGGGATACCGCACCTGCGGCTCACGCTTCTGCGTCAAAATAACCGCTTCTGCGGTCTAACTTAAAGCCCTCAGGACCGCTTCTGGGCTCGAAAACCGCTCCCACAATGTCCGCTTTTGCGGACTACCTTGCGCTTCTGCGGAAATTTCCAAGCCCCTCAAAGACCGCTTCTGCAACCTCCGCGCCGCATCTGCAATTCCTTTTCCGTAGATGCGGAAATACCAGATACTAGCAGTCAGAATTCATGCAACAACTCCAAAACTCTCCGTTTAACCATCTGAATCCACCCCGAGGCCACCGGGACCCCAACCAAAAGCACAGACATGTTCTACTACCTTATTTGAACTTGCTTGAATCATCAAAACACTTTCGTTAACATCAAAATCATCGAATTTCACTAAATCAAAGCCTAAGTTTAACAAATTCTTCTGAAACTCACGTTCGATCAAAAACTGGACCTAAACACCTCTGATTCAACTGAAATTTAGCACACACATCACAAATCACCTAACGAAGCTACTGCAACTCTCGGAATTCTATTCCGACCCTCGGATCAAAATCTCACCTATCAACCAGATATCGCCAAAATGCTAGCTTCACCAATTCAAGCCTAATTCTACATTGAACCTCCAAAATTACTTCCGATTAGGCTCCTAAACCTCAATTCATCCCCCGAAGCTAACTGAATCGTCGAAAATCATATCTGAACCCTCTAACTCACAAGTTAACTTCCGGTTGACTTTTCCAAACCAACCTTCCTTAAAGAGACTAAGTGTCACATTTCTTATCAAAACCAATCCGAATCAACTCTAACACACCATATAACAATAACGAAACATGAAGAAGCACAAAATGGAGGAAACAGAGTACCACATGAGACGACGGGTCGGATCGTCACAATAGTTTTTAGATTTTTTTTAGATGCAAAGTTTTTAATAATATTCTTCTAATTAATATCTCTTAATAAGTTTTTCTCAATTCGCAATATATATATATATATATATATATATATATATATATATATATATATATCATCTCTTTATTTGCTATCTTATCCGTAAATCATTTTAATTTCAAAATACTTCTTTCCGATGTAGCAACGATAGCATGAATTATTAACATTATTCTATAAGCAATATAGACATTTGGAAAAGAATAAAATATTTTTATTTGACTGAGCATATCAATTAAACTATTATCTTCTAATTGTACTATTTTTCTTAGCACTTCTAATTCAAAAGCTTCATCTAAACCATTAATATCAGATTGACTATTATGCTTTCGGAACATTGATCAAGATTAATTAAGGCCATATTTTTTCAAATTTTTATCATTTACTTATCTTAGTTTTTTATAGCTAAATGGAAAATAAAAAATATTTTTATATGCTTCAAATTGTTCAAATCTATAATTTGAAGTAAAAAAATAGCTTTGTCTATTATGTATAAAAAGTAATCAAATGTAAATGACTCTTTTAGAGATTTTAAGATTTCATTATTAACAATCTCATTAAATTATTTTTCCAAAGAAATCACACAAAATTCGGGTTCAATATTCATTTGAAATATAATTTTCTTGGCAGAAATTATAGCAATTACTATTCCTGCTTCTTTATATACATTAAGGAAGGAAATCAAACACTTTCTTCTCACAGAACTCATTTTAAAATTCCTATGTAACTTATTAGGTGTAAAGAAAAATAGGGCCCCCACAAATGTTGGACCTAAAAAGAAGTTGCTTTACCTGTTTTAGGGAATGATCATCCATGACCTACCATGCAACAGACAAGGAAAGTCCGGGGTGGATGCAACGGGTTTATTAAAATCCAATATTTTCTATGCATAAGATATATTTATATATAAGAATCCATTAATATTTAAATAAATATTTGGTATAAACTCGTAATTGTGGAAGTGCAATGAGTTTAATGCTATGAATTATCTTACACGACAAACTTATCAAATTTAAATTCTTGGATTCACCGGTAAGAGTGTGGTTTTACCTCGTCTCATTAAAAGGGAAAACACTCCCATAATTTTTGCTATTTTCATGACTTTGGAGCCGAAACCTTTAGTTAAAGAGAAGAGATCTTATCTATCTCATCATAATCTTTAAGTATTTTTCATCTAACCTTTGAATCAACAATACATATAATTTTGACATGTTTAATCACTCAATGAGGACTTTGTAATTTCAGTAGAAACAATAATAATTATGTCAAAAACAATTTCACAGTGAGATTTGGAAGTTATACGGAAAAAAAAAACAGATTAGTAGTAATTAATAAATTTCAGTAGAATTTTCCAAGAAGGAAATTGCAAAAATAAATTTTATTTAAGAAAGGAAGAATTAACTGAGTCACATGCGTACTAATTCCATAGCCGTCTTAATTTCTCAGCCACCACTTTAGAAGCAAGTTTGTAATAGTCAAGTGTGGACAATTTTGTTATTTTGAATAGATTTTTGTCTCTATCCAAAAGGAATTGTTTCAAATTTATCTCATTTATTTAAGCCATGAGTCAAAATGAATTTATTTCTTTTTCCCCTTTTTAGTTTGATAAAATAAACAAAGTTTCCACTTAGGAAAAATGATTGAGAATAGTAGTCACTATAGTCAGCTAGGACGTCATAATG
This sequence comes from Nicotiana noctiflora, assembly GCA_032618575.1. Classification (NCBI taxonomy): domain Eukaryota; kingdom Viridiplantae; phylum Streptophyta; class Magnoliopsida; order Solanales; family Solanaceae; genus Nicotiana; species Nicotiana noctiflora. The sequence continues at coordinate 89,849 of JASVEL010004215.1, forward strand.
GTTATCTCAAATATAGTCTTACTTTTTTTTCTAAGTTAGCTTCAAAATGTTTTTCACCTTTTATTAATAAAATGGACCTGTTATAGTTTCGAATACTCATATATTAATTGTACATATCAATACCGTATCAAAGTAATTCAGTACAGTTTAATACTTTTTTGCTTGGTTCGATATGGATTCGGTACGGTTTCGGCATCGTTATTACCAATAACATTAAAAAGAAATACCTTCAAAAGGTGAATAGTTTGCATATAAATCTTTATTTCGTAGACTACCGTAGCCAAGCTATTTAAGTTTTCCCAAAATCTATTTGATTTTGCTGGGTAAGCAAAGCATTGAATCTTTACACTTCAATCTCACTTTATAATCACTGCAATAGAAAGGTAGAAAACGCTCCAATAAGGAGCTTTCAAATTTCAAGCAAACAGGGAAAATGGGGAATTTATGAAAGGGATAATTTATTGAGCTTCCCATTTTTCAATTTTATAGTCCATATTTTAAGATTCAATATTCAACTTCAATAGGTTCTCAAAATTATCATTTAATTTTTAAAAATAATTGCTCAAGCTTTTAAGTTAATTTTTAAATTAGTAATTGTGACTCAAATATTAGTTCACCAAACCAAATATATTTGGATGGTAAAAATTAATTTTTTAACAAACTCAAATATGTGGGTTTAAATTTTGAATTTGATTTTTGTGAGAAATTTGGAGTGTGTGTTATTTAGACTTTTTAGAAATAGTATAAGGAGGTTGTATATAAAATTTGGAGTCATTTAATGGAGATTTGGATTGGTTCTGAACAGAAATTACAACTGAAAATCATGGAAGAAGTTTGTCTACAAACATTTGTATAAAGGTGCATAAAAGTGTATAATAGTATATACGATGTGTTTATACACTCATATAAACTATTATACAAGATTATACATAATTATACAAAAAACTGACTTCGTCTTTTTCTTTGCGTTTTTTATGAAATTTAACTCAAATCTTGCTCAAATTTACTCCAAATCACTTCAAATTTAAACTTTGAACTCCTTTGATGTTTTCAATCAATTGGAATAACACCCAATCCAAACAATTAAGAATTACAAGAAATTTTACTTTCTAAATCAAAGCTTTGAATGCCCTTTAATGGTGGACTTCTACTCTTTAATTTTTTTACATTACAATCAGGTGATATAGGGGGAGAAGCAGAAATCGCGGATGGCCCCTTGAAGCATATGTAAAAAAAATATGAGAAGAAGAGAGTGAAAATAATAGTTGTGAGGACACATATTTAACTCTATAGTTTTTAGAAGCAATGGTTGTAAGAACACATATTTTGAATGTGCAAGAGCTAGTATTTTAAAATATGTATAATATAGGCTAGGTGGTGTAAAACTTAAAAATATGGGCTATGTTTTGTTATGGTGTGAAGTCATGTGTATTTTCTTGTAATTCTTTCTTTATGAAACAGCAAAATCTAAGGTTCTTAGTTGGGTTGGACTTGGGCTCAATATTAATGGTCAGGTCACGGTTACCCACTAATAACCATTGTATTTACTTTTAAGCCACTGTCAAAATGTCTTTAGTCTTTAGCCACTACTTTAATAAATTTTACCTGTCCGGACGAAAACATCATTATGCTCATAAAGTTCAAGACTAAGGCCATGTTTGGCCATGAGTTTTGCCAAAATAAATTTGGGTTTTATTTTCAAAACTCATGTTTGGCCATTAATTTTGCTCATATTTTGGCCAAATCCCATATCCCAAAATCAGCTATTGAGTTGATTTTGGGCCAAAATCCTAAAACTTGGAATTATATACATGTTTTCCAAAATAAAGTTGGAAAATATGTTTTGAAAACGTATGTCCAAACACATTTTCATCTTTAAACCAAACTTCACCCAAATTAGATTTTTCAAAATAAATTTGGGATCTAGGGCCAAACGCTAGCCAAATGTCCTTAACTTTTGAACTTGCAACTCTAAGTTCATGACTTCAAGACTACATGTCCTTAACTTTTGAATTTGCAACTCTAAGTTCGGGACTTCAGGACTACATGTCCTTAACTTTTGAACTTGGAACTCGAAATTTAGGACCACATGTCTTTAATTTATGTGCGTGTAACTCTAAGATAAGGACTACTTGTCCTTGTCTTTTGAGCTTGTTAGTCTTAGTTTAGGATCAAGTGTCCTTAACTTTTGAACTTGTAACTGTAAGTTCAGGACCAAGTATCCTTACCTTTTGAGATTGTTAGTCTAAGTTCAGGACCTATTATCCTTAACTTTTGAGCTTGTTAGTCTAAGTTTAAGACCTATTGTCCTTAACTTTTTTGGCTTCTTAGCTTAAGTTCAGGACCTATTGTCCTTAACTTTTGAGCTTGCCAGTCTGAGTTCAGAACTTCAAGACATATTGTCCTTAACTTTTGAATTTGTAACTGTAAGTTCAGGACCTATTATCCTTAACTTTTGAGCTTGTTAGTTGTCACGACCCCAAATCCGGTCGTGATGGCGCCCAGCACACTGCTAGGCCAGCCTGACCAATTAACAACAATCACGGAGCCATAAGCTCACTTTATCCAATTTAAGCATAACGAAGATAATTCAACAGTGATAGATACATATTAAAAACAGGGAACCAAGTCCCAACACGTGCCAACTCCCATAGACCGAAGGGTCAAGAGTCATGAGCCTCTACGGAATATACAAGTGTAAATAGTGAATATAATTGTGCACAAGTGTGGGGTGATCAGAACAAAATATAGACAAACTGGAGAATCAGGTCCTGCGAACGCTGGCAGCTACCTCGACCGTCCAAAAGCACTCCCGAGCCGCAATGGAATCAGCTCTGCTGTGATGTACCTGGATCTGCACACAAGGTGCAGGGAGTCGGGTGTAAGTACTTCCAACTCAGCAGTAATAACAGTAAATAATGCTCAAGGGAAGAAAACCATGCAAGGCACTATCTCTTGCTACACAATACAGAACTATCATTTTTATTCCTTTTCAGCATATGTGAGTAGATTATTTAGAATTCTCACTTTTTAGCTACTTTCTTTCATAATAATATACCAATACCTGGATACAATCTCAAGCAGTGCAAGTCCGCACTCAAATCAGCCCCTCGGGCTCAGCACTCCTTATCAATTTACACCGGGAGATCTGGTCAATAAGGCAACTAATGCATGTGTGCCAGTAATGTATGAGTGCTGAATGTTATGCCACGTAGTACACGTAAACCAATGTATGTATGCCATGCAACGCATATGACCGCTACGGCGTGTAGCCCGATCCAATTTGGGTACCCGTGCTCACTGTGGGGGTTCAGACTCCGGAGGGGCTCCTACAGCCCAAGCACAATATTAATATCACACCTGCTGCGGCGCGCAGCCCGATCCATATACCACTGCGGCGTGCAGTCCGATCCATGCATGTGTATGCATATGCTCACATGAATGTCATGCCCTAACATATGGCCCTCGGCCCCAATCAGCCTAACAAATAATCAAGAAAAACCATACGGGCAACAATATCATATTAGTTCACAGTTAGAAATGTTATTAAGACCTTGTTCAAGTTTTTTCATAACCTTATAAAAATGCTGAATAGCAATAATTCCATTTTAAACCTTAAGTTTAGAATAAAATATGCACAGTGTTATCAAAACAGTGATACCAATCCTTGAAGGATTCAAATAATTGGCACGAAGCCCAAACATGATAATTAGTCCAATTCATTTTTAACAATTAGGTGTTATTATTTATTACGCGGGACGGACCAAGTCACGATCCCCAATGGTGCTCTACCCCACGCCCGTTATTCAGCGTGCAAGTCACCTCAACACAGCACTAAGATGTGCAAGTCCGGGGTTTACTAACCCTCAGGACATCATTTACAATTATTACCCACCTCGAACCGACGAAAGTTCATGCCCGCGACGCCTTAGCTTCTCGAACCGGCATCCACGCACGTCAAAACTAGCACAAATCAGCACAAATATATCAAAATAGGCTAATGGAACATAACCCAATCGAAAGAACTCGAAAAATATCAAAAATCACGAAATTTGCAAAACCCGGCTTTCGGTACGCTTCTCGAAAAATTACAAAAGTTACATATTCGGAAATCCTCATCTCGATACAAGTCTAGGCATATAAAATTTACCAAAATCGGACTCCATTTGCCCGCTCAAATCAGTGTTTTTCTTCAATTTAGGCCTAGGGCTCAAACCCACCTTTAATCTTCCATTTACAGAAATTTAACCAAGGATTTCATGTAAAAATGATGTAATTAAGCCACAAAACTTACCTCCGACGAATCCCCGATGAATTCCCAGCAATTCCCGTGAGTTTCTCTCTCTAGAACTCAAAATGGTGGTTTGGGGTATGAAACCCGCGACTGGTTCTGTTCTGTAATTAAACTCACTGCATGGCCAATTCCTTCATCGCGTTCGCGACGCCTCTCACGCGAACGCGATGCCTTATTCCAGTCCTTCATCGCAAATGCGACGTGAAGTCACGCATCCGCGAAGATCAACTTCCCAGCCTCCGGACTTTTACTCTACGCGAACGCGACGTGGTGTCACGCGTCCGCGATGCCTTCCCTTTTCCTAGTACGCGAACGCGTCCCAAACCATCGCGAGCGCGATGCTTCCCAGCTTTTTCTTACGCGAACGCGTTGCCTCCCTTCGCGAACGCGATAGTCACCTGGCCCCAGCCTACGCAAACGCGGCATAGCCCTCGCGAACGCGAAGGCTTAAATTTTGCCCAGTGATCTGCAATTTACAGCAGACCATTTCTTGCTTCCAAATGCCGGATGATGGTCCGTATTCACCCCGAGGCCCCCGGGACCCCAACGAAAACCACCAACATACCCCAAAACACGATACGAACTCGTTCCAATCATAAAAACACCATCCTAAACATCAAAATCACCAATTACACACGGATTCAAGCCTAAGTTTCTTCAAAACTTTCAAATTACACATTCCATCAAATACCCGACCAAACGACGTCCGAATGACATGAAATTGTTTGCAGGCACATCCAAAATCACCTAACGGAGCTACTGCAACTGTCGGAATTCCATTCCGACTCCCGGATCAAAATCTCACCTATCGATCGGATTTCGCCAAAATTCAACCTTAACCAATTCAAGCCTATTTCTACACCGGATCTCCAAATTCAATTCCGATTGCTCTCCTAAGTCATAAATGATCTCTCGAAACTAGTCAAATCATCAGAATCTGATTCCGAGCACTCTAACTCGATAGTCAACTCTAAGTTGACTTTCCATATTCAAACTTCCTTCAAACATGCTATTTGCTTCATTTTCCATTCAATTCACTTCTAACTCACCCGATATGTTCTAACACTGATATAAAAGCATAAGATATGTTAATACAAGGTAACGGGGTGGAAATTCCCGTAATGACGGGCCGGGTCATTACATTAAATTAGTACCTTGGTGCTCAATCCATAGACAAGGATCTGGCCTCGAGTCCTTCCGACTGGCCCAACATGAATTCACGGAGATTATATCTCGCCCCTCGACCGGGGAAATCACAAGCCATAAGGCAATCATATTACTGGGCGCTCGATGCATACACAGGCGTGTGGAAGGAATTTCAAAAATTATATCTCAAGCTGAATCAAGTACGCACGATATGAATTCCAAGAAATGTGAAGTGTTTCCTAAAGGTTCGCAGCCTCCCGAGGATAAGTACACAGGCGTCCACGTACCGATCCACAAGACTCTACTAACCGGCTCAAGACGCATGAGGCCTAGTAAACCTGGCTCTGATACCAACTTGTCACGACCCCAAATCCGGTCATGATGGCGCCCAGCACACTGCTAGGCCAGCCTGACCAATTAACAACAATCACGGAGCCATAAGCTCACTTTATCCAATTTAAGCCGGATGATGGTCCGTATTCACCCCGAGGCCCCCGGGACCCCAACGAAAACCACCAACATACCCCAAAACACGATACGAACTCGTTCCAATCATAGAAACACCATCCTAAACATCAAAATCACCAATTACACACGGATTCAAGCCTAAGTTTCTTCAAAACTTTCAAATTACACATTCCATCAAAAACCCGACCAAACGACGTCCGAATGACCTGAAATGTTTTGCAGGCACATCCAAAATCACCTAACAGAGCTACTGCAACTGTCGGAATTCCATTACGACTCCCGGATCAAAATCTCACCTATCGATCGGATTTCGCCAAAATTCAACCTTAGCCAATTCAAGCCTATTTTTACACCGGATCTCCAAATTCAATTCCGATTGCTCTCCTAAGTCATAAATGATCTCTCGAAACTAGTCGAATCATCAGAATCCGATTCCGAGCACTCTAACTTGATAGTCAACTCTAGGTTGACTTTCCATATTCAAACTTCCTTCAAACATGCTATTTGCTTCATTTTCCATTCAATTCACTCCTAACTCACCCGATAGGTTCTAACACCGATATAGAAGCATAAGATATGTTAATGCAAGGTAACAGAGTGGGAATTCCCGTAACGACGGGCCGGGTCGTTACATTAGTCTAAGTTCAGGACCAAGTGTCCTTAACTTTTGAACTTGGAACTTGAAGTTCTGGACCAAGTGTCCTTAACTTTTGAACTTTTAACTATAATTTCAGGATCCATAACGTAGCAAAAAAACAAACGTTATTTGTATCTTTTCACAAAAAATAATAATAATAACTGAAATTTATATATAAGATTGATGTCATATTCGGCTTGGAAGCAACATTTCTAAGACAAATCTACATACCTTTTTTATTATTAGTCTGATAAAAATACAAGCGGCGATCATTTAGTGTCCCAAGATAATTTATCTAATGATGATTCTAAGAATTAAAAGGATGAGGATGATAAAAAGTGTGATAGTGATGAACATAATAAGTGACCGATATGTGTTAGTCTACAATCAAGATCATAGAAACGACGCAACAGCTTCGGCAAAACAGAATACCGCTAGGGGACTCAACCATATTTCATTGGATGAAAACGAATTCAAAGAAGTTGAAACTGATTTTTTCTATTCATCTTCTATCATGTGTGTGTACACATTCTTCTTTGTGTGTAAAGTTCAAGACCTCCAACTGAGAGTGCTGGCTTCATCTGCCATTTTTAGTTCTATGGCAAAAGATCTCTATTCCTTTCACTTGGAGATGAAAAATTAATAACATTAAATATATATGTAATAATTGTGACACTTAAACTTAACTAACTAACTGATAATCCAACTGCAGCTTGACAAACTAATGGAAAATTTTGTATTGTTACTCTGTAACAAACAATCTTGTACCAACCAATACTATTACTAGCTTAAAAAAATGAATGAAAAACAAAACATGACAATACTACAAAGAAATGGATATAATTTGTAATGAAAAGATATTGCACCTTATATCCAATTAATCCAAATGTTGAACAAATTAAAAGAACTAGCCAAAGGGGTAAGTAAGTAGCTGCAATTCCAAAAAGATAACCAAGTAGCAGGGGTGTGTACACATACTCTATTAAGTTGGAGTAACAAAATCAAAAATATATTCCAACTGGAAATAACTATCTCTTCTGCTAAGCGAAGGAAACAACTTAATCGAGCTAAATCAAGGCTCGATGGACAGTGAGGACGAAGATCAGCGAGAAATTCTTGCCAACAACAACTAAGACAGCCCAGACTACTAACCTCAAACAGATAGATGATATAAATGACTACATATAAAGAGTAACATTGAGATAAACATCAGATTAAGACACCAGACTATATGTCGTTCAGAGGCTAAGCATTCGATCACATGCTTATGGTTTGAGTGGTGACAGAAATAGAATTTCCAAACAAAAATAGTAAAACAAGTAATCTGTACTATGAATCCAATTTAAGATGAATACAATTCCGAACTTCAAATTTCTACTTTTTTCAACATGATTTTTACATTCAAGTAGAGTACCGAAATGTGTACCTGGAAGTAGAAGAAAGAAGCATATGAGTGAGGTATCAATAGGCAATAACAATTCCAGTAGGCAGCAATAACCACAGAACCAAACTTTAAACCAAATGTTGGTATGCAACAATCAAAAATCCTCAAACTAAACTTCAAACCAAAAACCCTTTAAACCCATCCAAGCTCAATTTTTTTTTTCAATCAGATCAGGTACCATTACAGAGATTGAAAACTTAAGAGATTTCCAAAGTAGTTCAATGAAACAGTATTTGTTTTATTTTTCTGTCTAAATTTCTCTTAAGCCCTTTTTTATTTCTCTTACACTCTAGGATATCTTTCTAACTCTTCTTCGATTTTCAGAGTATTTTTCTCTATCTCCCTCTTATATCAATCTCTATTTTTTAGAATATCCTCTTTTGTATTTATAATTCCTTCTAAACATACCTTCCTTTGAAAAATTTCACTTCCCTGACTTACAACCCCAAAACAATCTGCCCATTTTCAACTAAATCCCACTAAGGAAGGCTTTTCCTTCTTTTATTCCTTAAATTAAGGCATGATATAAGGGCTTAGCCCCACTAGCATTAAACTAAGGTATCAACCCTTGTCTTATTAGTGCTTGACTAACGGGCCATTAATTTGGTCGAATCTTACCATTTTTCCATTCTCAAAATACCCATGTAATCCTATTGTTAACTACAGAAAATACCCCTAAAACCCCCTCCAATTTGCATTAAACCTATCATTTATAACCCATTCAAAGTCCTAAGTTCATTCGTAGACAAATCCAGGCCCTAATTTCAATAGTGGTTTGGATGGAAATTGCTTAGTATTAAACGTTATTGTTATATTGTTCTAACCAATATACACTATACAACTGATCGATGACATTCGTTTAATCGATTACAACACGTATACTCGATAACAAATAATCGACCTACGAATCAGTGGTTCATAGTTTCCAGGTAGAATCATGAAGATACGGAACTAATTATTCGACGATGCTAATCGAAGCGAATATGTATTTTATTGCACATATACTTAACAGACAATCAGAAACAATAAGCGACCAAATAAAAGGTTTAAAGAAGAAGAACAGAAAATTTTAGCAAGCAATCAAAACAGGATAAAATACTACCAAATAAATACATAATGATAGAATAAAGAAAGAAAGAAAGAAAGACAGAAGAGAATACCTCGAGTGAAATCAGAAATATGAAAAGACCTGGACCAACTTGGATTTGAAAATTTTTGAGGCCAAACAGACCTTAATCTGGGTGTTCTCAGTTGAGAACACCTAGATTAAAGTCCATTAGACCTTAATCTCCGAACGAATTTAGCCGTAAACCCCATTCTCGTATTTCTAGGGTTCATACGGGCATTTTAGGGTTCAAACGTTTACAGCTAGATTTGAACCGAACCAAGGGTCGTTTAGGCACGAGGGAGGTTAGGATGTGCTAGGGTGTGAATATGGGTCTAAGGGGGAGTGGCTAGGGTTTTTGGCTGATCTTCGATTGAAGATTCGAACAACATGGCTGGGATTCAAGGGAAGATGATTGGGGGTTTGGAAAGAGGAGGTTATGGGGAAGCTACGGTGTAATTCTCAGGGTGATTGGAGGTAATTTCCGGCCAGCGGAGTGCGGTGGTGTGAGGTGGAGGGTTCAATTGGGTCTTTGAGGTTAGAGACGGAGAGGGCAAGGGTATTGGGGGTGTTTGATATATTAAAATTGGTGATTAATCGTGGACCATTGGATGGAGTAGCATCAACGATCCAGATTAATTAATAGGGGGAAAAACGGGGTCGTTGGGTTTAGTGGGACTGGTGTGGACTGGGTCGAGTGGATTTTGGGTTCGGGTTGACTCAATTTGGGGGTGGTTTGACCGGATAATTGGGTGAATTTTGGGGTGGGTTTCGTTTGGGCCTGGAATTTCGGCCCAAATCCGATTTTCCTCTCTTCCCTTTCAATTTCTTTCTTATTTCTTTTCCCTTTTTATCAAAACATAAAACTAAAAATCCTAAATTAAATTATAAAACTAAATTAACCTATCAAAAATTACTAATTAACTCTAGATAATAATTATCCCAAGTAATTAAATACTAAAAATAAAAATAATTACATGATTTGACATTAAACATTGAAAAATACAAAATACATTACTTTTATGATTTTCATTCTTTTGTAAAACAATTAATTATTGATTAATTCCAAAAATGTCTAATTAAATTGTAAATACAATTGCAATATATTTTTGTATTTTTCATTAATTTAACCAATGAACACGCGCACACAAATGCAAACAATTACAGAAAATATCACGAAAATTCACAAAAACTGCGCAAGACTTCAAACAATAAAACAAAAAAATTTGTTTTGATTTTTATGGGAGTAATTCATGTGAGGCAAAAATCACATGCTCACAGTTGCCCCTCTTTGCTCGTAAACACGAAGAGTTTTCGTACAAAGATAAAGTGAGCGAATACGAATAATTTTTGCCCGTTTGAATACTCCGTGTGAAGCATTTTTTGAAAGGTTTGACCGAATCTCTGCTTCAAAGGTTTCCTACATATCCTTGGCTAAAAGGGAATCAGGTCAATCTAGTTCGAAAAGTTTTGGTAGTTGGGACTACCTTGGAGCTGTGATTTTGTTGTTACTGTTGTTGCTGCTGCTTCCACTGCTTACGAGTCTCCTTATTACACCATGCTAAAGAAAAAGAAGAAGCTAGACCAAACTAGTCTATGAATTACAAAATCTTATCTGGATCTTCAACTTGTTCTTCATGTGTTTCTTGTTGCTTTGCCTACTCTTGTGTTTCCTCTAATGTTTTTTTCTTTTCTGACTTGACTTGTCGGCTTCTCTTGATTGCCGAACTTGAGTTTCTTATCTCTTTCTTGTGAGCTTCGAATTATTTTTCCTTTGAAACTTGAACTGCCTTCTTTTGACCATTGTTGCCTTCCTTCTTATTTATGAATTTAGATTTATGCTGGAGATTTTTGTTGTAATCTTCTGCTCTCCCGATGGGTTACTGACTTCTTGAATTAAAAGATACGCCTTTCTGCTTTCCATGCAGGCTCCTGACTTCAACATCAACCTTGAAAATTAAAACGCCATTCCGTTCTTCAGGCGGGCTCCTGACTTTAGCAACAACTTAGAAAATAGAAACGCCATTCTGTTCTTCAGGCGGGCTCCTGACTTCCACAATAACTTAGAAAATAAAACACCACTCCGTTCTTCAGGCAGGCGCCTGACTTCAACAATAATTTAAAACTTCCACATAGAAAGATAACGCCTTTTCGTTTCTAGGGTAGACACCTGACTTCATCAACCAACTCCAAAAATAAATTGCCATTCGATTCTTTGGGTGGGCACCTGACTTCACTCAATAATTTTAACATTCACTTACAAAGATAACGCCCTTCCGTTCTTCAGGCGGGCACCTGACTTCAACAATAACTTGAAAACTAAATCGCCATTCTGTTCTTCAGGTGGGCACCTGACTTCAACTATAACTTGAAAAATAAAATTACATTCCATTCTTTAGGCGGGCGCGTGACTTCACTCAATAACTTAAAACTTCCACATAAAAAATAACGCCTTTCCATTCTTCAGGCGGGCACCTGACTTCAACAACAACCTCCGAAAATACATCGCCATTCTGTTCTTCAGGCGGGCATCTGATTTCAATAATAACTTGAAAACTAAATCGTCATTCCATTCTTCAGGCGGGCAGCTGACTTCAACTAGTAATTTATCCTTCATTCTATTACCGTCGTCTTCCTTTGCTTCCTAATCCATTCCCTTTTCCCTGAATTGCCTCCTTTCATAACTGCTTCTCTCAAAACACGTATTGTCTACCCTCTCAATTACCGTTAATAATACTACTAGGATTATTTACTTGCTTGTTGGGGGGTAATATCATTGGGGAAATCTCCTTTCTTCCCCTCCTTTTACTTCCCTCAAAACTTTTATTTTCTCTTAGGACTGTTGGGGATTATATTGTTATCAACTAGGGATTACCTTGTGGAAGATAATACTGCTGGATCATCCCTTTTCTTCTTTCCTCTTTCAAAACTTCCTTCGAACTAGTGCTTCACTTCCTCGAAAAACTGTTAGGGATGACATTACCCTCTTCCTCTTTCCTAAACACAAGTTTCATCATTTTGTTCTGTCTGCTGGGGATACAACTTCCTTCAGCGAAGCTTGTTGTTTTCTTTCTTCCAAAATTGCTGGGGATAACGCTGGTTCAAAGACCATTTGTCCTTAAAACTCGGGCTATCTCGCTTTTCTCAAGATTGTTTTTCTCTATAACTCGACATCGCCTTTTTTCCTTAAACTTCTGGGAATTCCATTTCCTTCATAACGTTGTGTTTATCTTCCATCTTTCTTAAGTGCGTATTTGATTCAAGAAATTTTTCGCATTGAGAGAAAATTTTCTGCCCCAGTTTGATAGCCTTCTTTGTGGCCTGTCTTTTCTGCCGCTAATAACCTTTCTTTTCCTGCCTCAAATCAAAGAAAAATTTGTTAGTTTAAAATGTGGCGAGTGGTCATGCCACTTGTGTTGGGGATGGTTTTTCCTTTTCTCTTTTCCTTGCTCTGCGCTCCCTAAACTTGTTGGGGACTGCTGTCATTTGCTGGGGATGATATTCTTGATGTGGATGATTTTTCCCTTTTCCTTTCCCTTCTTTGCTCTGTGTTGTCCGACGCCCTCGGTCGATAATCTGCTCGAAAACCTCCTTCCCGATGATCATTATTAACACAATTCCTCCATAATTTTTTTCAAAACCTACTTTGTACCTCCTCCGATGTTTCAGCCCAACCTATCGTTTTGGTAAATACCACAAAACGTCTTATTGCCTTATCTTGTGCCTACTCACATTTGCTATGCACCATTTTGGCGACTGGTAGTAATCTCTGAAAAATTCCTTCTCAAAACAACAAATTACTGAAAAGAAAGTCTTTAAACAAGGAAAAAAAATGACGACTACAAAATAAGAAAGAAAATGCCTTTTGAACAAATGTTGGGAGGAATAAAAGGAAAAGAACTCATCTGAATGGTATAACCGGTCCAACGATCATGTCGTGCATTTTTGGATTAATCAACCCAGTCTATTTGTATCAATTAATTTTCTGATGGCCTCATATTGCTAGGGATATACTGGCGTCCAAATTTTGTCAAATGCAGATACTTTCCGACAATCTTATCTCACCATCTCATAGTGCCCTTCAAGGGGTTTTCACTAATGAGACTCTCTCATTTCTCTCAAACTCACGTCGCCTTATGGTGCCTGTGAAGGTTTTCACCGTAAGACTCTCTCATTTTGTTTCTCTCATCTTTCGTCGCCTTATGGTGCCCGTGTAGGTTTTCAAGACTCTCTCATTTTATTTTTCTTTCTCGGTGGGGGATTGGTGTTATCAACAAGATTCTCTTTACCGGGAATTCCCTTGGCTACCAATTCCTTCAATTCATGATCATTATTCAGTCAGGGATCAGGGTTTTATTCTTGGTTTTCCTTTGCGTGACTCAGCACCTCTCGGATACTGATCGGGAGGTCTTTTTTGGACATCAATATGGTTTTTTGTGTGTGAGGCTAAAGAAAAAGATATAACCTTAACGGGTAGAACATTACAACTTTTGGAATCATATTTTTTCTATAAAAAAAATGACATAACTTCTGCCCCAGTTTTTTATTGCTTGGGAATCTTTGATTTTTGTTACACTATGACCGAGTCGTGAGGCACCTACGTATCCTCTTTGAGGAATCGGGTTAACGTAGTTCACTCGATTCCTTTATATTTCTGGTGACTTTCCCTTTTTATCTGTTTTGTTATATATACATCTTTTCATTAATGATTCCAAAAGAGGGGTATGAAAGAATAATCAAGGCTCAAATGGGGGAAGCGAAGGTTAAAGTATTTGGATAGTAGAAAAATTGCCTCTATCATTTCATTCTCCGATAAATGCCAAGTACAAACAAACAAATAATCAACAATTACAATCAAAGAATCATACATAATATCTCTTGACTGTGTCAGAATTGATAGCCATATCGATGCATCTTCCCTCGATATCTGTCATATACGTAGAGCGTCATTGGTTAACACTCCAGTCACAATAAAAGGCCCTTGCCAATTCGGGGCGAACTTGCCCTTTGCTTCGGCCTGATGTAGCAGAATTCTTTTCAACCCTCATTGTCCTACTTTAAATTTCTTGGGACGTACCTTCTTGTTATATGATCTTGCCATTCTCTTTTGATATAATTGGCCATGACATATCGCTGCTAATCTAGTTTTGTCAATCAAGCTTAATTGTTCCAATCGGCTTTTGACCCATTCATCATTATCAATCTTAACCTCAGCGATTATTCGAACGGAGGGAATTTTGACCTCTGCTAGTATAACTGCTTCGGTTCCATATACCAACAAATAAGGAGTTGCACCTACTGAAGTACGAACGGTAGTGCGATAACCCAATAGTGCAAATGGTAACTTTTCATGCCACCTGGATCCTTCTACCATCTTCCTCAATATCTTCTTTATGTTTTTGTTGGCTGCTTCAACGGCTTCGTTCGCCTTGGGACGATATGGTGTGGAATTATGGTGTGTAATCTTAAACTGTTGACATACTTCTTTCATCAAACTACTGTTAAGATTGGCACCGTTATCCGTGATGATCACCTTTGGGATCCCAAATCTACAGATGATATGGGAGTGCACAAAATTTACCACCACTTTCTTGGTCACTGACTTGAACGTTTTAGCTTCAACCCATTTGGTGAAGTAGTCAATGGTTACCAGAATAAACCTATGGTCGTTGGAAGCTTCCGTCTCAATAGGTTCGATGATATCCATGCCCCATGCAACAAATGGCCAAGGTGCTGACATCGTATGTAATTCTGTTGGCGGAGAATGAATCGGATCTTCGTGTATCTGACACTGATGGCAATTTCGCACGTAACTGATACAATCACGCTTTATAGTGAGCCAATAATATCCTGCTCGAAGGATCTTCTTTACCAATACATTATCCACTCATATGTGGCCCACATACGCCAGCATGTACCTCTGTCATCATTGTTGCGGCTTGACCAGTGTCTATACATCTAAGCAAACCCAAATCTGGCATTCTTTTATACAACACTCCCCCACGAAGGAAAAATCCATTTTCCAATCGCCAAATGACTCTTTTTTTATCTCCGATGGCCTGCTCTGGGTATGCACCCATCCTGAGGTATTCCTTGACATCATAGAACCATAGCTCGCCATCCATCTCTTCCTCTATCATGTTGCAATAACCATGTTGATCTTGAACCTAAATATGTATCGGGTCAACATGGATTTTGTCTGGGTGATGCAACATTGATGCTAAAGTAGCCAAAGCATCGGCAACCTCATCATGTACTCTTGGGATGTGTCTGAACTCCACTAATCGGAATCACTTACTTGGATCATGCAAACATTGACGATATGGTATAAGCTTCAAATCTCGTGTTTCCCACTCTCCTTGAATCTGATGTATCAGGAGGTCCGAGTCTCCTATGACCAAGACGTCCTGGACATCCATGTCCACAGCTAATCGCAACCCCAAAATGCATGCTTCATATCAGCCATATTGTTGGTATAATAGAAACGCACCCGAGCCATAACAGGATAATGATGTCCTGTTTCGGAGATAAGTACCACTCATATTCCAACTCCTTTTGCATTTGCAGCTCCATAAAAAAAATCTTCCATACTGGTTCCTCGTCAACTCTATCTCATCTACATGTAGCACTTCTTCATCGAGAAAATACGTCCTTAAAGGTTCATATTCATCATCAACAGGGTTCTCAGCCAAATGATCGGTTAAGACTTGGGCTTTCATAGCCATCCTTGTCACATAGATGATGTTGAACTTCGTAAGTAATATTTTCCATTTTGCTAACCTCCCTGTGGGCATATGTTTCTAGAAAATATACTTCAATCGATCCAAGCGCGAAATGAGATAAGTAGTGTAGGAAGACAGATAATGCTTCAGCTTCTGTACTACCCAAGTTAGGGCACAACACGTCTTCTCAAGATGAGTGTACTTAACTTCATAAACCGTGAACTTCTTACTGAGATAATAAATGGCCCGTTCCTTTCTACCGGTGATGTCATGCTGCCTCAATACACAGCCAAATGAATTTTCCAAAACTGTTAGATAAAGAATCAGAGGTCTCACTGGTTCAGGTGGAACCAACACAGGTGGGTTTGACAAATACCTTTTTATCTTATCAAACGCCTCTTGACATTCTTCAGTCCATTTGACTGCAGCGTCCTTCCTCGAAAGCCTAAAAACAGGTTCACACATCGATGTGAGCTGAGCAATAAACCGGCTGATGTAATTCAACCTTCCCAGAAGACTCATTACTTCGGTCTTGTTTTTCGGTGCCGCCAGTTCTTGTATGGATTTGATCTTTGATGGGTCCAACTCAATGGCTCGCCGACTGACTATGAATCCTAATACTTTTCCTGACGGGACACCGAACGCGCACTTGGCAAGGTTAAGCTTGAGGTTGTATCTATGGAGTTTATGGAAAAACTTCCTCAAATTCTCGATGTGGTTGGCCTGATGTTTTGACTTTATGATCACGTCATCGACGTACACTTCGATTTCTTTATGTATCATATCATGAAACACAACGGTCATCGCCCTCATGTAAGTTGCCCCAGCATTCTTTAAACCAAACGGCATCACCCGGTAGCAATAGATTCCCTATGGCATGATAAAAGCCATCTACTCTGCATCTTCCTCATCCATCAGAATTTGGTGATACCCAGCATAGCAATCCACGAAAGATCTAATCTCTCGCTTTGCGTAGTTGTCAATTAAGGTGTGGATGTTGGTAGTGGGAAATTATCCTTCGAGCTTGCTTTGTTGAGATTGTGATAGTCAACACATACTCTGATCTTTCCGTCCTTCTTTGGCACAATGTTAGCCAACCATTCTGGATATCTAGTGACCCGAATAACCTTTACGTCCAATTGCTTGGTTATTTCTTCCTTAATCTTCACACTCATATCTGTTTTGAATTTTCTCAATTTCTGTTTGACGGGAGGAAATGCTAAATCAGTGGGTAATTTATGAACCACTAAATCAGTGCTAAGACTCGGCATGTCATCGTATGACCATGCAAAAAACATCTTTAAACTCAACAAGTGTTTTGATTAATTCTTCCCTGAGGTTTGGCTCAAGATGGACGCTTATTTTGGTTTCTCTAATGTCATCTGCGTCTCCTAGATTGACGGATTTTGTATCATTTAGATTGGGTTTGGGCTTTTCTTCAAAATGACTCAGTTCTTTGCTGATTTCTTCTAAGGCTTCATCTCCTTCGTATTCTGATTCACTCTCATTCATTTAAAAAAAATCAGAAATAATGGGAACAAAATTTCATTCATTTAAAAAAAATACAAGATACTAGGATTTGCCCACTTTAAAAAAACAAACATGAAAACAAAGTAAACTAAACTACAACCCTGAAATAATCCCAAACAAACTTGAAGGAAAATCAAAGCAAACTACCAAGACTCCTTTCGGGTGGGAAGAGGAGTAGCCTTCCAATTATTCAATTTTGTTTTTGGCCCTACAAATTGTATTTCGGCGTGACTAGGCCCTTCTCCATCTTTTATCATGTTCACATCAATGAACAGATTTTTGAACCTTCTCAGAAATTCCTCATTTGGTTCGACCGTAAAACCAGAAATCCTTGTTGCTGGACGTCTTCTGGCTCCGGACTTAACAAAAGATATGGAGATGCGTGGGACTGGTTTTGGAAGTACCCATGTCTTCTGCTTAATCCTCTTAGCTCATCGAATGTCTTCCACTATACGTTCAAATCCCAAACCAAAAGTTCCCACATTTTCCGGCAAGGACACTAGCTGTACGATACATTGCAGAGATGCACCTAAACCCTTACCAGGCACAAAGTCGTTTCCCAATATTTTGTAGGCTACCATGATATATGTGGAGGTTATCTTGGTATTTGGGGTGTATTCTCCCTCCGAAACTTTCTTGACTAATACCGCATCACAAACTTGGTATACCCATGGCCCGACGCCATCCTCTACTTCAACAAAGGGCACAATGGTGCCATGCTGAGAATGCAGATCGTTTTCTCCATAAACCACAATCTCTTGTCGGTCCCTCTCAAACTTGACCAACTGGTGCAGGGTATATGGAACCGCCTTTGCAGTATGAATCTAGGGTCGTCCTATCAAAAGGTTGTATGAGACTACCACATCTAATACTTGGAATTCCATGGTGAATTCCACAGGCCCGATTGTCAGCTCCAACACTATGTCCCCGACTGATACTTTACCCCCTCCGTCGAAACCCCGAACACAAATGTTGTTCTTGCGTACCATATTGATATTCACTTTTAGTTTGTTCAACGTAGAAAGAGGACAGATGTTTGCGTTGTATCCATTGTCAACCAAGACCCTGGTAACCACAGACTCC
This sequence comes from Nicotiana noctiflora, assembly GCA_032618575.1. NCBI lineage: Eukaryota > Viridiplantae > Streptophyta > Magnoliopsida > Solanales > Solanaceae > Nicotiana > Nicotiana noctiflora. The sequence continues at coordinate 108,278 of JASVEL010004215.1, forward strand.
TCGCATTTCACCGTAAGATAAAGGGCTTTTTTATGCTCAGTACCTTCTTCAGGTAGCTCGTCATCAGTGAAAGTAACCCTGTTTACCTCGAATATCCTATTTGTGATCTTCTCCAGGTGACTGACGAAGATCTTATCAGGTACGTGGGCCTCATTCAGGATTTTCATCAAGGCTTGCCGATGTTCGTCAGAGTCGATCAGTAATGACAGCAAAAAGATTTGAGCCGGAGTTTTCTTGATATGCTCTAGGATTGAATAATCATGTAACTTCATCTTCTTTAAAAACTCTTCTGCTTCTTTGTTGGTCACAGGTTTCTTTACTGTTGTCGGGACAGCCTTCCTTAATTCTGCAGGAACGAAACATCTCCCTGAGCGGGTCAAACTTTGTGCTTCACAAACCTCATCCTTGACCTCTTTTCCCTTGTAGGTCACTCTTACCCGGTCATAGTTCCACGGGAGAGATTTATTGTCAACTATTAGTAACTGAATTGTTGGCTTCTTGATGATGGGATCTATGCGAGCCCCTTCTACAATCAGAACAGGTTTGATTGTTGCTCCTGGTACAACTATCTTCACCTCTTCTGGTTTCGCCAATATTTTTCATGTGGACTCCCTCATCACTGTTGGTTTATTATGCACCCCCTTCTCATTGATGAGTGATTTGTCATCAATTTGTCCATTTGATGTCCTGCTTCCACTTGACCTGACCATCATTACAGTTTGAGAGGCTTTTTCATACCCCTCTTCTGCTTGTACCAACTCAATCATATTGGTCTCGTGATGTGCTGGAGTTGATTTTGGTTGATGTTCGGTTCTGCCGGGGTCTGCACCTCAATTCTATGAGCGTCGATAAGCTCCTGGATAGCTGATTTTAATTTCCAGGATTTCTCTATATCATGCCCAAGGCATCCTGAACAGTATTCACAACTCATTGTATGATCAAGATTCCTTGGAGGGGGGTTCGGCAACCTTTCTGTATGCTCTTGGGGTGGGTAGTTATTTTGTGGGGTCGGTGCACGCCATGGTGCCTGGATGGGAGGTTGAGCATATGTTTGGGCATGGTGGACGGAAAAGTGAGGATCAGGTATTGGGTAATAATGTTGTGGGTGGCTGTAAGGAGTATGGAAGTAATTATTTTGGTGGGGTTGGGGTTGATTATAATGGGGTGCAGGGCCTCTAGATCTGAGCCAAGCTCTAGACTCAACTGCTGCAACATCTTCTTTCCTTTTCTTCCCGAGCTCTCCTCCTGTGCCACTTTGGATGGCTTGAGTGGTCGATTTCAATGCTGAATAACTCATGATTTTATTAGATTTCAAGCCTTCTTCAATCATGGCTCCCGTCTTTATCACTTCATTGAATGATTTACCCATGGACGTCACTAGGTGACCGAAGTAGGTTGGTTCCAATATTTGCAAGAAGTAATCTACCATTTCATTTTCCCTCTTTGGAGGATCTACTCTTGCTGCTTGTGCCCTCCAGCGGAACCCAAATTCTTTGAATCTCTCTGCGGGCTTCTTTTCTAGCTTCAACAGTGATAGGCGATCAGGGACTATTTCGAGGTTATACTAGAAATGGCCAATGAATTCCTGCGCCAGGTCATCCCATGTGAACCACCTGCCGGGATCCTGCCTTGTATACCATTCTAGCGTGGACCCTCCTAGGCTCTGTACGAAATAAGCTATCAATAATTCATCTCTCCCACCTGCTCCTCTCATTTTGCTGCAGAAACCTCGGAGGTGGGCCACCCGGTCACCATGCCCTTCGTGCAAATAAATTTTGGGCATTTTAAATCCAGCGGGCAACTGAACATCTGGAAAAGGGCACAAATCTTTGTAGGCAATACTAACTTGGTTGCCCAAACCATGCATATTCCTTAAGGATTGCTCCAGGCTTTTGACTTTCTGAATGACTTCCTCCTTTTTTAGGTTCCTGAGTTGCTTTTCCGGTTCTGCTGGGTTGTCCCAATGAGGGGTGTAGGAGTGTGGTCCAGGAGCCTTAAAAGTAGGATCGGGAGAACACCAGTGGTTGTCGTGAATCTGAAATCGTGGCTCACTGGATGATTTTTGTAACATGGCGGGTGGAGGTTCCACGAAAACATAGATAACTGAAGGGGGAGGATTTTGCTTGGGTGGTGGAGTTTGGGAAGTGTAAGGGGCTTTCCCGTGGTAATATTGGTAAATTGGGGCACTTGCTGCTGGATCAATGGGTGGGCATTCCGGAGCTTGTGCTGGTACAAGAGTACAAGTAGTGGGATGGTTTGATGATTGTCCCCTAGCCTAGGCTAGGTTCATCTCTGCTATCTGTTGTCTCAACCTATCCATTTCCTCCTTCATTATCTGTGTCTCGGATTTCTCTTCTTCATTGCTTTTACCTGAACTAGACATGCTTTTTGGGATTGGACCTTTTGATCTGGTCTGGTAATGGTAATTGGCCAGTACGTTCTAACAAGTTGACTGCTAAAAATCTCTGGAAAATGCAACAAACTTGTTAGTTTTCAGAATTTAACAGATATGTTATTGCACGTTGGGATGCAATGCACCTAGGCAGTTTAACCATTTCTATCATGTCTTTGCTTCTTACCACATGCGCCATCCCGACTTTTTATCAGTTGTGCATTTTTTTTCTTTTCCCTTTTCTTGTTTAAGGTGGTCGAATCTTATGTGAATTGCCTACGTATCATGACCCCACATGAATCAGACCAAGCGTAGTTCTATAAAACACACAAGATATTTTTTAAGGTTTTTCAACTCTCGTTCAAAAAACTTGATTACAAAACCAAACTTAAAAACAATGGCCAAACATACTACAGCCTTTTACATGAAGAACAGAATAACTCACAACTAAACTCAAAACTTGAAAAAATGCAAATTCAAACTAAACATGCTTTAGGGCTTTGAACTTCTGTGTCGGTGGGGCCGTGTCTTGCCTGGCCGTGGTCCTCGGTGCAAGACCTCTTCGAAGATTATTTAGTTCCCCCATAATTTGATGGACGTAACACATGACAGAGGAGAAGAGGGCATCCGGGGGCATCTGTTTACATGATAGGCATCTCGTGTGAATGTAATGCCCAATCTCATCGATCCTTTCCCGAATGTCATCCCTTTCTCTAAACAATTGTTCTATCTGCCAGATTTTCAACCCCAATACTCGTGCATTGTCTGCAAGTCGATCTTGGAATTTTTCCATTTGTTCCTCCATCATGGACATCATGTCATAGCATCGTTTACTGTCCTCCCTAGCTTCACGGGCTTGTCTGAAGACTCGTTCTTGAAGAGTGGAATTTGTCTCTCTTAGTATCACGATGCTCATCTCATAACCCCTCTTGACCTGCTGCAAGTACTCCCTTCGTTCCATTGTGCCTTTCTCCCATCTAACCTGCATCATTGCCCTGATAGCATCAGACCTCTCCAGATTTTCTTGGCTTTCCTTGAACTGTTGGTTCAATCCGTCTATCAGCCTCTGGTCAGATCGACTCCTTGGTTAGTTGTTGTCTTCTTTTCTGAACCTCCAGATTCGAACCTTGAGAGTGTCATTTTCTTGAGTTAATTTCTTATTAACCCCTTCGTCGGCTGCAGTTTGTAAACCATTTTCATATTGGAGATCCTGCACACGCTTCTCTAGTTCCCCTATACGGCCCTTGTACTTGTGTTCTTTGGCCAACCAAGCTAATCTTTCTTGAACTCTTTCATCGAAAGCTTGAATGTATGGCCTTTTGGCAGACCTAACCATTTTAATCTCAGGTCCGGGGCTCACGTGAAAACTCCTTTTAAACCAAGCAATATAATCGGGATCGACCTCACCTTTAATAGGGTCCGGTACTAAGGTGCTACTCTTTAGATACCGGCAACAGTGCCAATCTCTATTCACCAATTCTTCAGGAATAGTTGCCTCGGGGTGCAATTCAATGACTAGATTGCTTAGGTTCGTTTCCTCAGGTAATACCTGATATCTTCCAAGTTGCCTCAAAACTCTTTGTGGCGCATATGGTTGTATACTTCTTGCACCTATCACCATCAAGTAGCCTTTTGAAGCGCTCATGTAAATGATCTCCGTTATCGGGAGCCCCCCTATGGTCCATTCAATTTGATCTGCTCTCAACTTCCTGAAATAGGAAATCCATGCTTCAAACCCCTCGGGTGGTTCGTAATCTTCCACCCTTTCCTCGTATTTAACAATGAAGTTATTCCTATCTGAAGCATGTCTCGGGAACTTAGGGTGGTGTCAAATGTGTTCGATCATATACATTTGCAGGAGAATGCTACAACCCTCAAAAAACTGACTCCCAAATTTGCACAAAGTCAAGGCCCGGTAAATGTCAGACAACACGAGTGGGACAAGAGTGTGATCCTTTTTGTCGACGAGAAGCTGTGCAATCCTAGCCATATTGATGTTATTGTCCCTTCAGAATTTGGAAACACCATGATTCCTAAGAATGCCACAATGAAAGCAAACCGGCGATGAACCTCCCACGTGCTCTTGTTCTGTTTTTCGTTCAGACCCTTTTCATGTGTTTCAAATCCGGCTGAGTTTCCGAATCTGTAATACAAAAAGTAAAACTTGCAACTACCGTTTCTCACACGATCATTACTCGTTTGCTTGCTGATTTTCAAGAGATCGAAGAATTTTTGCACCAAGGGAGCCTTGGGAAATATAAGCTTCTGCTTTCTTAACTCTCGGCCGAAGGCAATGTACCCAACTATTTCTTCTAAAGAGGGCGTGAGTTCAAAATCTGAGAAATGGAATACATTGTTAACGGGGTCCCAAAAAGTCACCAAAGCCTTGATTAAATCATTTCGTGGCTTGATATGAAGTATGTCTAACAAAGGACCCAACTGCTCCTTTACCCAAACTTGGCCGTCTTTATCCAGATCATCTCACCAATCTCGTAGTTGTACATGAGCTCTTTCTATGACGACTTGGGGTGATTCCTGAACGTAATTCATTTGAACCTGTGGAAATTCAAGGTTAGGGGTGACTCTTATAAACTCTCAGTGAAAACACATTTTTTAGACAAAAACAGTATCACCGGCTTATTAAATATATTGACACACTTTTTATGGCTATTTTTGCAAATAGAGAGATTGGACCCGATGATGGTTGCCTACGTATCCCACACCCTGTGAGAATCAAACCGACATAGTTCGTTAAAGAAAACAAACTAAGTTTGAAAACTAGAATCCTTTTGTTCTTTCAAATAAATCCAACTAAAAAAATATAATATTTTTTTTTTCTGAATATATTATTTTGAAAACAAGACAGACTAAAATGAACTCTTATTTTTATTTCTAAAAACAATTTGACAGGATTTTGACACTATTCGGGTAAAACTAGTGATTAATCCTCTACACTACTACTTCTTTTTTTTTCTTTTTTTTCAGTTTTCCAATATTTGAAGTCGGTCGGCATGTCAATCTAAACAAATAAATGCACAAAATAGGATGCAGCATGATGTTCTTTTCACTTCAGGTTGCTTGTCCTAACGGACCCAACCCCTGTGTTGAGTCCCCTAAGTCAAATGCACATGATGAAGATAAGTATTTCTACTTGGGATCCGGCATGAAGCTGTGTTTTACTAGGTAAAAGAAAAACATGGGTTTTGGTCTAGAGTTAAGGTACCTGAGCGGACAACTGGGGCTGAGGAGGGGGCGACGGGAGCACAAAAGTCTGCCCGGCCTTGTCACTTGCCCAACACTCGTTCTATTTGGAATAATTTTTCAAAAGGCGGGCTACACGAACGTATGCACCATTTTTTAGAAGACTCAAAAAGAAGTAGGGTTTCGGCACAGTTTATATACAATTCAAAAATATCAAAGCGATAAAACATCATTTTGTATATTTAAGCACAATCATATAATAAAATCAGATAATAATAAATAAAGCCAACTAAAACGATAATGCTAAGCTCAAATTTCTAACCCGGAACTAGTGGTTCCGGGTCATATCCCCAGCAGAGTCGCCAGAGCTGTCACACCTCCTTTTTCCGGCACCCGCAAGGGCGCAAGGGAGTTTTTCCAATTAAAGTGACAATCGAAACGGGATTATATTTATTTAGAGAATTCAGAGTCATAACTTGTGAGATTTATGGTATCCCAAGTCATCGGTTTAAATCCCAAATCGAGGAAAACATTGAATCTGTTATACAGTCTGCGAACACAGAAATTCGGGTAAGGGATTCTGTTAACCCGGGAGAAGGTGTTAGGCATTCCCGAGTTCTGTGGTTCTAGCACGGTCGCTTAGATCAAACTTGTCTTATCGAATTGTTTAATTACTGAATTTAGAACCTATGTGCTTTTGTCTTTTCACCGCTTTATAAAATTATCTTGAAATGGGTTACGTGTATGTATACCCATTTGTTTGGCGCATCAAAAATCATGTCATGCGAACGTGTCCATAATTAATAATGTTTTATTATTATTAAGAAAATTTGGTCGAAGTTGTGTGAACGCTTACTCTATTTTTTTATTTTTTAAAAGAATCATTATTATATCACGCGAACGTGTACATAGACGGAAAAACCATTTCAAACTTTGTTATCACATGTAAGTCCTAAATCATCATCTCTCTCCATTATTAAGATGCTAATGTATTTTCAAGTATGCTATAAGAAATTTCAGCACTATCCAAGTATTAGAATAATTATAACATAGCACATTTTAAGAAATCACAATTAGAAACCTTAACAGAAAGATAAAATGTCCTTCTCATATTTGATTAAAAAAAACTAGTAGTACTGTGATACTAGCCCTTATTAATTAACAATTAATTTTCCTCATTATATGATTGTCCTTATTATACACTAAGTCATAATGTTAGTAGGAGGGCCATGGATGATTAAATTGTGGATGACACACCTCGAGCTATATGAATTATATTAAATTAGCATGCCTATTAAAATAATTTTATTATTAAGAAATATTTTATCAAAGTTGCGCGAACACATACTTCGAATCTTTTACAACAACAACAACAACAACAACTACCCAGTGGGGTCTGGGGAGGGTAATATGTACGCAGGCCTTACCCCTGCCCGATACAGCAGGGAGGTTGTTTCCAATCGACCCTCGATGCAAGGACAAGAAGAGAATAAACAAAAGAAAAACAAAGAGGACAAGCATTAGTGATGTTAGCATAAATCACATAAATATATGAGTAAACAAAGACCATAAATAACCTGGCATATAGAAGGACAAGATATACAGGAACAAAACATAGGGCATTAGTAAAACCATACAATAAGAAAATGGCATGCCATACAATATATCAAGCCTATATGGGTGGACCCACCACAGCCCGACACTACCCCGTGGAAGGAGAGCTTGTAATACTAGGAGTCCCTATCCTACAACCCTGATACTAGACCTCCGGGTGTTCCTATCAAGGATCATGTCCTCGAAAATCCGCATGATAGTCATATCCTGCCTAATCACCTTTCCCCAATACCTCTTGGGCCTCTCTCTACCACGACATGCGCCAACCACCGTCAGCCGCTCGCAACTCCTTACCGGGGCATCGGGGCTTTCCTCCGCACATGCCTGAACCACCTGAGTCTTGCTTCTCGCAGCTTCTCATCCACTGGGGTCACCCCCACCTTCTCTCGAATATCTTCATTCCTAACCCTATCTAACCCGGTGAGCCTGCACATCCACCTGAGCATCCTCATCTCTGCGACCTTCATTCTCTGAACATGGGAGTTCTTCACCGGCCAGTACTATGCCCCATATAGCATGGCTGGTCTTACCACAGCTCTATAAAACCTCTCCTTGAGTTTCTGTGGCACTTTCTTGTCACACCGGACTCCCGAAGCAAGCCTCCATTTTGACCACTCGGACCCTATACGGTGAGTGACATCCCCGTCAACCTCTCCTTCTCCCTGAATTACCGACCCAAGATATTTGAAATTGTCCTTCTTGACGATGACCTGGGAACCGAGCTTCACTTCCCTTCCAGCTACATCTTCGCTCCGCTCGGCGCTAAACTTGCACTCCAGGTATTCAGTCTTAGACCTTCTTAGTTTGAAACCCTTTGACTCGAGGGTCCGTCTCCAAACTTCCAACCTTTCGTTAACCCCGACTCTCGTCTCGTCTATCAAGACAATGTCGTCAGCGAATAGCATACACCAAGGCACATCCCCTTGGATATGACGGGTTAGAGCATCCATCACCAAAGCAAATAAGAGAGGGCTGAGCGCGGATCCTTGGTGAAGCCCCATAACCACCGGGAAGTGGTCTGAGTCGCCACCCACCATCCTAACCCTCGACTTAGCTCCGTCGTACATGTCCTTGATCACTCTGATGTAGGCTTTTGACACGCTCTTCGCCTCTAGGCACCTCCAAAGCATCTCTCTTGGGACCTTTTCATACGCCTTCTCCAAGTCGATGAACACCATGTGCAGATCCTTCTTCTTGTCCCCGAACTTTTCCACCAGTCTCCTGACAAGGTGGATAGCTTCTGTATTGGAGCGGCCCGGCATGAAACCAAATTGGTTCACGGATATAGACGTCATCCACCTCACCCTAGCCTCAATCACCCGCTCCCAGACTTTCATGGTGTGGCTTATAATTTGATACCTCTATAGTTGTTACAACATTGGATATCCCCTTTGTTCTTATACACGGGCACAACTGTGCTCCACCTCCATTCCTCTGGCATCTTCTTCATCCTGAAGATCACATTGAACAACTTGGCCAGCCACTCGACTCCTGTCCTACCCATGCATTTCCAAAACTCCACCATAATTTCATCGGGCCCGGTCGCTCGACCCCTACTCATCCTACGCAAAGCCCACATGACCTCCTCCACCCTAATGCACCTACAGAACCCAAGGTCCCTATGACGCTCAGAATATCTCAGCTCCCCTAGGTCTACGTCTTGATCCCCCTCCTCGTTTAGCAGGTCTCGGAAATATGCTTGCCACCTCTGCTTAACTAGGGCCTCCCTCATAAGAACTCGACCATCCTCGTCCTTGATGCACCTAACATGGTCCAGGTCCCGCGCTTTTTTATCCCACACTTTAGCCAGCCTGAATAACTTCTTGTCCCCGCCTTTCTCCCCTAATTCCTCGTACATGCGACTAAACGCCGCATTTTTAGCTTACGAGACCGCTATCTTTGCCTCTTTTCTCGCCACCTTATAGCGCTATTTGTACACTCTCCTATCATTCTCGCTCGTGCTCTCTGCAATCTTAACAATGACGTCTTCTTCGCCTCCACTTTACCTTGGACCGCCTCATTCCACCACCATTCACCTTGATGCCTGCCTGAGTAGCATACTTCGAATCTTTTGAGAATTAAAATTTTACGATGATGTTACGCGTATGTATACATAATCGCAATACTGATATAAATCGGGCTTAAAGAAAACTATGATTATTCAATAAATTATTTCTTAAATTAAAGTCGCATTATTCGTATACTCTCTCCTTTAAAAATCCAAACCAAAAGTACGACCAGTTAACGTTCCCACAAGCTTTTAATTTATAAGCAACACATGGACCATTACTAATATCCTCATGATTCAACTAAACTTTGCAATGTCCACGAAACTGAGAATACAATAAAGGAACATGAGACAATACCAAACCACTCACAGGACACTCAAATATAACTAAGCTAAATGCAAATGAAATACACGAAGCAAAAAAGGGACATATTTACAAGAAAACTAAACAAAACAAAAATCAAACAATTAATTAAAGAGATACCCAAATAAAGTAAAACATAATACCACTGAAACAGTAGATAAAGAAACAGATCTTTGTAAACTTTATTTAACAGAAAGCTCCAAGCAAAGTTTGGTACAGAAACGATGACTATTCAGCTTGTAACGACCAAAGATAGCAACAATTAGAGCCAAAACGCGAACCGGACATCGACAAACAAGGGCGCAACTCAAATTAAGAGAATAAAATAAGTTAGCGCAGGTGGAGCTATTGCGATTTATACTGGAAAAGAACTGGCCGGACATGGAGAAACTCCGACGAAATGCCGGAAAAGCATTGACCTCGACAGATTGAACCAATTTTGAAAACGAAATGGATGTGGTTTATGGCCAAGGCAAAGACTACAGAATCTCTTAATTCACCCGATGAATCTGGAAAAAAAATGAGCTCGACCTCTTGAACAAGAAACGACGCAGCAGCTTCGGCAAAACTGAATACCTCTAGGGGACTCAACCATATTTCATTAGATGAAAACGAATTCAAAGAAGTTGAAACAGATGTGGATGATTTTTCTATTCATCCAAATAAAGTAAACATTATGTGTGTACACATTTTTCTTTGTGTGTAAAGTTCAAGACCTCCAACTGAGAGTGCTGGCTTCATCTGCCATTTTTAGTTCTATGGGAAAAGATATCTATTCCTTTCACTTGGAGATGAAAAATTAATAACATTGAATATATCTGTAATAATTGTGACACTTAAACTTAATTAACTAACTGATAATCCAACTGCAGCTTGACAAACTAATGGAAAGTTTTGTATTGCTACTCTGTAACAACAATCTTGATCCAACCAATACTATTACTAGCTTAAAAAAATGAATGAAAAACAAAACATGACAATACTATAAAGAAATGGATATAATTTGTAATGAAAAGATATTGCACCTTATATCCAATTAATCCAAATGTTGAACCAATTAAAAGAACTAGCCAAAGGGGTAAGTAAGTAGCTGCAATTCCAGAAAAACAACCAAGTAGCATTCAGGGGTGTGTACACATACTCTATTAAGTTGGAGTAACAAAATCAAAAGCCTATTCCAACTGGAAACAACTAGCTCTTCTGCTAAGCGAAGGAAACAACTCAATCTAGCTAAATCAAGGCTCGATGGATAGTGAGGACGAAGCCCAGCGAGAAATTCTTGCCAACAACAACTAAGACAGCCCAGACTACTAACCTCAAATAGATAGATGATATAAACGACTACATATAAAGAGTAACTTTGAGATAACATCACATTAAGACACCTGACTATATGTTGTTCAGAGGCTAAACATTCGATCACATGCTTATGGTTTGAATGGTGACAGAAATAGAATTTCTAAACAAAAATAGCAAAACAAGTAATCTATACTATGAATTCAATTTAACAACAACAACAACAACAACTACCCAGTATGTTCCCACAAAGTGGGGTCCTGGGGAGGGTAATACGTACACAGGCCTTACCCCTACCCGAAAGGGTAGAGAGGCTGTTTCCGGCCGACCCTCGGCTCAGAAAAAAGAGAGAGAAAATCAACAAACAAAACAAAACAAAACAATGTTAGTAAATCCGGGATAAATCAAATAAATAATTATCTAAACATAAAACCAAAAGTAGAATGACATGCAATAATACCAATCGGTTACTACCATAATAGGCACAACACAATACATTAATTAACTATAGAGATTGCTACCAAACCTCACTCAGCCCCTAAAAGAAGTGCTAAGAATTCTAGAAGACCCTACCCTACAACCCTAATACTAGACCTCCAAACTTTCCTATCAAGGGTCATGTCCTCGGAAATCCCCATTCTAGCCATATCCTTCCTAATCACCTCACCCCAATACCTCTTAGGCCTCCCTCTGCCTCGACTCGCGCCAACCACCGCCAGTCGCTCGCAACTCCTCACCGGTGCATCAGGGCTTCTCCTCCGCACATGCCCAAACCACCTGAGTCTCGCTTCTCGCATCTTCTCATCCACTGGGGCCACCCCCACGTTCTCCCGAATAACTTCATTCTTAATCTTATCCAATCTGGTGAGCCCGCACATCCACCTGAGCATCCTCATCTCCGCAACTCTCATTCTCTGGACATGAGAGTTCTTCACGGGCCAACACTCCACCCCATACAACATGGCAGGTCTAACCACCGCTCTATAAAACTTCCCCTTGAGTTTCTGTGGAACTTTCTTGTCACACAAGACTCCTGATGCGAGCCTCCACTTCAACCACCCCGCTCCTATACGGTGAGTGACATCCCCGTCAATCTCTCCGTCCCCTTGAATCACCGATCCAAGATATCTGAAACTGTCCCTCTTGGCTATGACCTGAGATCCCAGCTTCACGTCCCAGCCTACTTCGCTCGACTCGGCGCTAAACTTGCACTCTAGATATTCTGTCTTAGACCTGCTTAGTTTAAAACCCTTAGACTCGAGGGTCTGTCTCCAGACCTCCAACCTCGCATTAACACCGGCCCTCGTCTCGTCTATCAAGACTATGTCGTCAGCAAAGAGCATACACCATGGCACATCCCCTCGAATATGGCGAGTTAGAGCATCCATTACCAAGGCAAATAAGAGAGGGCTTAACGCAGATCCTTGATGTAGCCCCATAACCACCGGAAAATGGTCCGAGTCGCCACCCACCGTCCTAACCCTAGTCTTGGCTCCATCATACATGTCTTTGATCACTCTGATGTAGGCTTCTGGCACGCTCTTCGCCTCCAAGCATCTCCACAGAACCTCTCTAGGGACCTTATCGTACGCCTTATCCAAGTCGATAAACACCATATGCAGGTCCTTCCTCTTATCCCCGAACAGTTCCACCACCCTCCTCACAAGGTGGATAGCTTCTGTAGTAGAGCGACCCGGCATGAAACCAAACTGGTTCACAGATATAGATGACATCTCCCTCACCCTCGCCTCGATCACCCTCTCCCAGACCTTCATGGTGTGACTTATTAATTTGATACCCCTATAGTTGTTGCAACACCGGATATCCCCTTTGTTTTTGTACAAGGGAACCACTGTACTCCATCTCCACTCCTCCGGCATCCTCTTGGTCCTAAAGATCACATTGAACAACCTGGACAACCACTCCACTCCTGACCTACCCATGCATTTCCAAAACTCCACCGAAATTTCGTCTGGCCCAGTCGCTCGAACCCTACTCATCCTACGCAACGCCCTCAAGACCTCCTCCTCCTTAATGCGCCTGCAGTGCCCGAGGTCTCTAGGACACTCTGAATGCCCCACCTCCCCTAGCTCTAAGACTCGATCCCCCTCTTCGTTAAGCAGGTCTCGAAAGTATTCCTGCCATCTCCGCTTGACTTGCGACTCCCCCGTCAGAACCCTACCATCCTCGTCCTTGATGCACCTAACTTGGTCTAGATCCCGCGCCTTCCTCTCCCTCACCTTAGCCAACCGGAATAACTTTCTGTCCCCGCCTTTCTCCCCCAATTCCTCGTACATGCGCCCAAACGCGGCATTTTTAGCTTCCGTGACCGCTAGTTTCGCTTCCTTCCTCGCCACCTTGTAGTTCTCCTTGTTCGCTCTCCTTTCTTCTTCGCTCAAGCTCCCTGACAACTTAGCAAACGCCGCCTTCTTCGCCTCCACTTTTCCTTGGACTACCTCATTCCACCACCAGTCACCTTGGTGCCTGCCCAAATAGCCCTTGGCTACCCCAAGCACATCCCACGCAGCCTCCCTAACCAAGTTCGCCGTCACTGACCACATTGCGTCCGCTTCCCCAGAGCTACTCCAAGCTCCCCCATCAACTAGCTTCCTCTCCAGCTCCTGGGCTTTCTCCTTAGTTTCCGAACTTCAAATTTTCACTTTTTTTCAATCTGATCTTTACATTCAAGTAGAATACTGAAATGTGTACCTAGAAGTAGAAGAAAGAAGCAGGGGAGTGAGGTATCAATAGGCAATAACAATTCCAGCAGGCAGCAATAACCATAGAACTAAACTTTAAACCAAATGCTGATATGTATCAATCAAAAATCCTTAAACTAAACTTCAAACCAAAAAACCTTTAAACCATCCAAGCTCAAAAATATTTCTTTTTTAATCAGATCAGGTACCATTACAGAGATTGAAAACTTAAGAGATTTTCAAAGTAGTTCAACGAATCAGTATTTGTTTTATTTTTCTCTCCAAATTTCTCTTAAGCCTTTTTTTATTTCTCTTACACTCTAGGATATCTTTCTAACTCTTCTTCGATTTTCAGAGTATTTTTCTCTATCTCCCTCTTATATCAATCTTTATTTTTCAGAATATCCTCTTCTTGTATTTATAATCCCTTCTAAACTTGCCTTCCTTTGAAAAAGTTCACTTTCCCGACCAACAACCCCAAAACAATCTACCTATTTTCAACGAAATCCCACTAAGGAAGGCTTTTCCTTCTTTTATTCCTTAAATTAAGGCATGATATAAGGGGTTGGCCCCGTTAGCATTAAACTAATGTACCAACCCTTGTCTTATTAGTGGTTGACTAACAGACCATTAATTTGGTCAAATCTGGTCATTTTCTATTCCCAAAATACCCCTGTAATCATATTGTGAACTACTGAAAATACCCCTGAAACCCCTTCCAATTTGCATTAAACCTATCAGCTTCAAAGTCCTAAGTTCATTCGTAGACAAATCCAGATCCTAATTTCAACAGTGGTTCGGATGGAAATTGCTCAGTATTAAACGTTATTGTTATATTGTTCTAACCAATAGACCAATACAACTAATTGATGACATTCGTTTAATCGATTATAACACGTATACTCGATAACAAATAATCGACCTACGAATCAGTGATTCATAGTTTCCAGGCAGAATCATGAAGATACGGAACTAATTATTCGACGATGCTAATCGAAGCGAATATGTATTCTATGGCACATATACTCAACGGACAATCAGAAACAATAAGCGACCAAATAAAAGGTCTAAAGAAGAAGAACAGAAAATTTTAGCAAGAAATCAAAGCAGGATAAAATATTACCAAATAAATACATAAAAATAGAATAAAGAAAGAAAGAAAGAAGAGAATACCTCGATTGAAATTAGAAATCTGAAAAGACCCGGACCAACTTGGATTTGAAATATTTTGAGGCCAAATGGACCTTAGTCGGGGTGTTCTCAGTTGAGAACACCTAGATTAAAGTCCATTAGACCTTAATCTCCGAACGAATTTAGCCGGAAACCCCATTCTTGGATTTTTAGGGTTCATACGGGCATTTTGGGGTTCGAACTTTTACAGCTAGATTTGAATCGAACCAAGGGTCGTTTAGGCACGAGGGAGGTCAGGATGTGCTAGGGTGTGAATTTGGGGCTAAGGGGAAGTGGCTAGGGTTTTTGGCTGATCTTCGATTGAAGATTCGAACAACATGGCTGGGATTCGAGGGAAGATGATTGGGGGTTTGGAAAGAGGAGGTTATGGGGAAGCTACGGTGTCATTCTTAGGGTGATTGGACGAATGCCGCCGGCGGAGGCGATTTCCGACCGGCGGAGTGCGGTGGTGTGAGGCGGAGGGTTCAATTGGGTCTCTGAGGTTAGAGACGGAGAGGGCAAAGGGTATTGGGGGTATTTGATATATATGAAAATTGGTGATTAATCGTGAACCGTTGGATGGGGTAGCATCAACGGTCCAGATTAATTAATGGGGGGGGGGGAACGTCGTTTGATTTAGTGGGACTGGTGTGGCCGGGTCGAGCGGGTTTTTGGTTCGGATTGACTCAATTTGGGGGTGATTTGACCGGATAATTGGGTGAATTTTGGGGTGGGTTTCGCTTGGGCCTGGAATTTTGGCCCAAATCCAATTTTCCTCTCTTCCCTTTCAATTTCTTCCTTATTTCTTTTTCCTTTTTACCAAAACATAAAACTAAAAATCCTAAATTAAATTATAAAACTAAATTAACCTATCAAAATTTACTAATTAACTATAGATAATAATTATCCCAAGTAATTAAATACTAAAAATAAAAATAATTTCATGATTTGACATTAAACATTGAAAAATACAAAATACATTACTTTTATGATTTTCATTCTTTTGTAAAACAATTAATTATTGATTAATTCCAAAAATATCTAATTAAATTTTAAATACAATTGCAACATATTTTTGTATTTTTTATTAATTTAACCAACAAGTACGCGCACACAAATGCAAACAATTACAGAAAATATCACAGCGCAAGACTTCAAACAATAAAACAAAAAATTTTGTTTTGATTTTTATGGGAGTAATTCATGTGAGGCAAAAATCACATGCTCACATTAGCCATTTAACTATTTGTATAAAAAAAAAGAGTAAATTTTTGCTTTCTTTTGAGTGGATGTTACTAGAATAGATTGGGTATATCTTAAAGAGCTTGAATCTACGTTTTGGGATGATTTGGTGAAGTTTTGAGGTGGTTTGAACTGAAAAAATTTAAAGTATAAACTAAACATGAAAAAAAATTATCTATGTATTATTTGTGTATCACATATGTATTATATTTGTATTAATTATGTATCACATGTATACTCATGCCTACTTGTGTGTGAGATACATGCGTATGTTTGATCATGTTCCACAGAAGAATATTTTGAACTTGATTTAATTACGAATTTTGATATTTTATCACCTCCAATCTTTCCCAAATTTTGTATATTGACGTATCTATATGTTTTCAATGAATTTGAACTATACCCATTGAAAAAGTTCCTTTTTACTTAAATTTTTTGAATTTTGTATTTATTTATTTTTTGTATTTCATCACCTTATTTGTACCTCAGCCATGCAATTTTCTTTCCGTCTTGCATTTAGTGCTGCTAATCACGCTTAAAAATATGAAAGAAACATGTGATTCTTTGAGAAAATTACCTTATTTATTTGATTTTTCAAATTTTATATGTATTTGGCTAGTTTTGGCAAGTCTATGAGTAATAGCTAGAGGTTGATACGTTAAGATTTATTTGGGACATTTGTGTAAGTTTCTCTTCATTATTTTGGTATAATACCAAAGTATCGAAAGTTCAATGCACCGTACTAAAATACCAAACTACTAAATAATTCATACTGAATCAATACCGAATAACCAAAGCACCGATACCGAAATACCAAATTAATTCGGTTCAACCGGCCCCCGTTTTTCATATTTCATTGCCCACTCCTAGTTAAACCTAAAAACACTTAGGGCTCATTCGGTACGAGGAATAAAGGAAATTAAATTTGAGATAAGTTTATCTAACGTTTGGTTAGGATAAAATCGTGATATAACGAATCACATGATCGTAGTGTCAATTTTATCCCTATTGAAATGTGAGATAACAATTTTGGAATTAGTTATCTCAGATATTTAATCCTGAAATAACTTATTTCCAACAGACGACCCCTTATAGTATTTTTATCTATTTATTCTCATGTAAAGTGGATATAGACCTTATTACAATTACTCTTACAGTGTTGTATACAATGGCATATCACCTAAAATATAACTATAAATAACTATTCCTAAAAAGCTTGGAGTAAACTAAAAAATCCGATAAGTTACCTATTACAACAGATTAAATTACCTTGATAGTAAAAATTTCTCTACAATAACAATGATATGAATTAAATCCACTCTTTTATCCCATGGATAATACTTTCATTAAAAGGAAACCATGCATGTATATTTCAAATTTAGTGAACCGCCAATCATTTAGTGTTTTGATATAATTTTGAATTGTTAGAAATAAATTTTAGAAAAGGAATACATTCACCTTTTTCATTTTAAATTTACAATATGTATCTCGCCAAGGTGAGTACAATAAGAAGAAATCTCACTCGCAAGCCCAAGCAATGAGCAAACACTTAGAACAACAATAACAATAATAAAACTCAATATAATCTCACAAGTGAGCTCTGAAAAGGGTAGTGAGTATGCAGACCATGAATGTAGAGAGAATGTTTCCAATACACTCGCAAAGATAAAAATAAAGCAGTAGCAACAACCAGTAATGAGCACAAGCTAATAAGAAAACGAGGCAAATGAAAATGATAGAAATCTAACAATAATAGAGACACCGATAACAGTGGAATTGTCGAGGAACGCACTCACCTACCTACTAACCTCCTACCTTAATCCTCGACTTCCACACCTTCCTTCAAGGGTCATGTCCACGGTCAACAGACAATCTAACAACACACTAAATGTTTGTTAAGAAAATTAGAGAGACAATGTGTTGACAAAATCCTCTCTAAATTAATGTGTTGAACAAAATCCTCTGCAATCATGTCAATTAAAATTATACTAGTAGTACAAAATAGTCTGATTAGTACCTATTATGCTTTCACTTAATTGGAATGCTACATTAGTTCACCGGTTCACCCTATCAATAATTTGTCAAAACAGAAGTAAAACACAAAAGGCTGCTGCTTTCACAATATCATAATTAATCAATAGCTACAGAACTAGCTGTATACAACCAGAACTATTCTATCAAATAAGATGAAAATAATGGGGAAATTTGAAGCAAGGGAAATGTTATCTGGTATAAAAGAATGAATCACATCATGTACTTTCACGATTGACACACAGATATGAAGCTACAAACTGCTACATTATATTACGCGTTTTAATAGAAGGAAAACTATAAATAAATAAATAAAACATATGAAATTTTGCGCTTTACAAACTCACAGCCACTCTCACCAGAGCCAATTTTGGGGAAAAGAATAAAAACTTTGTAGGCCAAACCAGAAATTTTCACAAATGAACATTGTCCTCACATTTTGTACAACAAAAGAATCCTCATTGCTTCAGCACCATTTGAATTGCATCTTGTTGAGCTTTCGTCAAACTCTGTAAAAAACAGATGTTAAAACCATAATATAGGTTCAATATATAATATTTTACTTATATATTCGATTGGGTCACTTTTAAGAGTTGGAATTGACCTGTAAAAGATGACTGAAAATTGCTCCGTCACTATGAGCGAACTTCTTGAGAAAATCTACTATATAATTCACCAGATTAATCTGCCGACGCAATTGAATTGATGGTCAGTTTATACTCCATGAAGGAATGATAGCATTCAGATATGATGTATTTGTTCTAAACAAATACCTCATTAAGAGGGTCGGCACCACTAAGAAGGTCATCATCGTCTCCATCATCCCCGTCCTAGTAATGCATGTTAAGGATTAAAATATGATGACCAAATTTTTAAGGAAATTGATGGATGGACAGATGGAGATAGAGAAAGAATAGCAGCATTTGATAAAACCTCATCGAAAGCCTTGGCCATCGCGTCAAGGTAATCATAGGATGGTCTACCACGGGGTATGACACTACTTGATAAAACCACAGCTTCATCTGTCTCGACATCTCCTTCTTGAACTTCTTCCCAATCACTATCCTGGCACCAATGATATTGTGCAAGATTTAGAAAACCTATAGACTTGTCTTAACAGTGTTTTAAGGACTAATTACCTCGTCGCCACCAACTAAAACTTGCTCTTGAATTTCAATTAAGGTGTCTGCTAATGAAGCAAGAATCTATCAAGTCCATAAACATAAGTTCTGTCAGAAAAATAGATGATGCTACTATTCAATAATGTTAAATTACGCATCAGCCGATAAAACACATAAAGATAAAAAGAATGCATCAAAAAAGTCTCAAACAAATGCTGAAACACAGATGAAAATGCAAAGACTCTGGTAAAGAGATCAATTTATCATATCCATTCACTGGTGAGCAAGAAATGTCAACTCAAGAACGAGTATGTTGGCATATATTTCATGCCCAGTGTGCCATAAAATACGGGAAAAAAAAGAACAGGCTGACATCAATTTTGAAACCAACTACTCCCTCTGTGTCATATTAGAAGTTTGTCTCGGCACGGAGTTTAAGAAGAAAGAAGAAGACCTTTGAAACTTGTGGTCTTAAAAGCTTAAGGGGTAAAAGGTTTGTGGGGCCATGCCATTTGTGTGGCTATAAAAGCTTCTCATTAAGGGCAAATGGGTAATATGATGAGTTTAAAGTTTGATTTATTTTCAAATTTAGAAATCTGTCATTTATTTTGGAACAAACTAAAAAGGAAAGTACCTCATCTAATATGACACAGAAGGAGTATCATATATGGGAACCGTAAAAATACCTTTCCAGGAAGAGGCACCAACGTCCAATGATCTGGAGCTGTCTTAGCTTTTGAGCGTGTAGTTATCCCTGCAGTAGACTTCGAAATACCCACAAAATAGATTTTAGGTCATTGGTGGACTCTGCTTGCGAAAGAATCAACAAGTATAACCAACCTGAATTAGATGGCCTTGAACATTCAGTTTCCCCAATTCAACATGCTTTGTAGATAAAAGTAAAGCCAAAGCGGTCGTGGTGACTTTAATTTGGTAAGCCCCCTGAATTTCCCCTGAATATTAGCATGTTTTTTTAGTAGAGTAAATATACAAGCAGCTGTCAAGATGTAGCTCATGATGCATAATTCCCTAAGCAAATTACAAGGCAGATGAAGCAAGTAGAACAAAAGAACAATAATATGCTCAAAACAATGCAGTTACACATTCCCAACATAATGCCACTGACGGACCAACAAGCCTGTCTACTTGCCTTGCTGCTTTGTCCACTCAAACATTATGTAAGCGAAGGAGTTAGGATGACCTTCCGCTGGAATAGAGACCAATAACTCAATAAATTGCTCAACGCGAGGAGCACTCATGTGGACCTACATAGACATAGGGAAGCATCAAGTTCAATGAGAAAAGGCAATTAAAACCAAGATCTCCAAATTCATTACTGAAAAACTTACAGATAGTTATGTAAAGGAAAGATCTTTTACATCTTGTTTATCAAATCACTAATTTAAAAGCAAAACAACAGCAGAGACATCGTAATGTATGATTGTTGTTAGAAGATATGCTGGCTAACGATTACTTAAATTTCAGTTTCTAGAAAAAGCGACAAGAAAATAACAATTTTGTTTTGGTTCTGATCCTAAAGCATCCCAAAATATTGTGAATTAAAGGCTACCCTGGAAAAAGACCCTTTGTCTGTGTAGAGTCAGCAACTGTGTTAGTGTCTACTCCTTACTTAACATTTACCACCAAAAAGTGGCATGTCTATATATGCAAATTTAGTTCATTGTGCGACCGAAACGAGACTAAATAAATCAGCAGTTACCAGCCAAAAATGTGAAGACAGATAAGGATGAGAAAAGCATACCAATCTGGCAAAAATAACCAACAAAGAGCTTCTTAACCCAGAAATTTTACAAGATTGCATGCGCCTCACAAGTGCAGCAACCAGGTCTCTGATATGTTGGGCCATTTGTGAGGGGAGATGCAGAATAAGTTGAAGGATATAGCTCCCAACAAAAAGTGCTCCGGAACTTTCTAGATCGGGATCCAGAAGCCTGCATGCAAGATCATAAACAATCAATCATTCAAGCCACATCTTAGATATGTCTATGATTCTGCAGCCCTCATATTTCAATTTTTTAACTTGAGAATCAAGCCTAAAGCAACATATTCAGACCACAGGCAATTTCTTCAAGTTAATCATGAATAAACAAAGGAGAAGTTAAAGCTGGACAAGCTCGATATGATCCCTTCTAGCTGATCATTAAAATTATGTAGCAATTGTAGATGCCTCAGGTTCCCAATACCTGAAGAAACTAATACTCAAGAGCAGTATAGATGTGGTTAACTTCTTTACCATCATGGTTGTACCCCTGTCAAAGCCACACTCCCACCCCACCCACCCTCACCCCACCCCCCACCCCCCACCCCCAGAAGAAAGAAAGTGCACATGAGAAGCATAAAGCTCCCATAGATTTAAAAAGTACTACAGCCTCTCTACCCTAACAAGGTAGGTATAAGGTCAGCGTACACAATAACCTGGGTATGGGTATGTTGTTGTTGGGAAATCTAAAAGATTTCAGCTTTCGCCTTATAATCTTCTTCTTTTTTCATTCTTATCCTTTGGGCATTCCAACTATAACAGCAAAGTCGCATAGCCTAAGCAGAATAATCAACTTATGTTGTGTATGTATCTTGATATAATATCTATGCATCATGTTAAAGAGGAAAATCAAAGAGACTCATTGAGCAAAAAAAAATGATGAGTCGATGAGCTCTACCAGCCCCATATTACAAAATGAAGCATGATAACCAGACAACTTGAAATTCAACGGTTCAATAAGGCTCATGAAAAAGGAAGAATGAGAACCCCACCTTGAAGCCACATCAAGCAAACTTCTCATCGCGAATGCAGTATCAACTCCCCAAGCAAGCAATTCTTCTTTCCCCCCAGATATAAGAGCAGCTAAGCACTGTGTTGCATTCTGGACTCAAACCAACACCAATAGGTTACTTCTAACTTCTGAGCATAGTAAGTGATCCTAACAGAAGTGTATGTTAGGAGCGATTGCCAAGTACAAAACAAAGTCCACAAATTTAACCTGCATTTCACTATGATCATCACTTTGAAGGACTATACGAACAACAGGATCAAAAGAGACTTCATACACCGCCTTTACAATGTGAGTTGGGGCATTCTGAAATAAAAACATAATTGACACATTAGAAACTTTATAACAGAATATCTTCCAGCCAAAAAGGAAATATAGAAGTTACATAAAGATGGTATTCACAGAGATCCTTATTTGACGTGGAAAATCACCTTCAACAACATTGTCACGAGATCTAGTGAACCAGCAACTAAACCCTCTGGCTGCTGATGTGGCTGAAAGATGCCGACAACAATCAGACACTATAACTAATACAAACTTTCTGTAATAATCTAATTCCTAAAAAACATGCATACTTTATTTAGAATGGGCCCAATATAAGGTAAAACTCGAGAAACCAGTGGGTGCATACAACCAGGAGCATTTTTTATTGCCTGCAAGCAAAAGAAAAATTGGAGGTCAGTTTACATTATAACAGAAGATAATATAACTAAAAGTACGTGAGCAAACTACGTCACAGAGCAGAAATCTTTAAATTCAAATGATAACTGTATGAAAAGTGAGAATTCATCTGAAAGGAAAACATTATATATAACATAATCACACACACACATAAAAAGGCTCATTATGGACGTCCAGTTACTTCAAATCAAAAACATATGTTGCTCGTTAACATGATCCCAAGGAAAGGAGATAGGTTCAAAGACAGAAATAACTTTTACAAATACAGTTAATAGTCCAAGACTCCAAGTTCTCCTGGTTTTGGTGCAACATTGCATCATAGTTTGATTTGCTAACACCTGACAATCAAAATCATAGGGACGCAGAAACAGGACTGTACTACTTGTCGACCTTACGTTTAGATCGAACATCAATCCACTACCAATCCAATTTTTGGCTAAAATTGAGAGGAGACTTTGCTAGAGCAATACCAAAGATGGTCAAATAACTAAATTCATGAACAGTAAAAAGGATTTAACTAGCACACCAAGACGCTGGGTGATTTTAACAGTTCAGCCTGTCATCTAAAATTAACCTAGCTGACAGTGAACTCCCATCTATAGACTGTATCACGCATACAGTACATGCCAATTCAATTTTCTGGTGAAGTACAAATAACATTGTTACATTAGATTTTTGTAATCAAAGAAAAACCTTTCAATTACTACCTCCAGAACCTCAAGAGCATCAATGCTGACGAAAGGGTCCGCAACATTTGAAGCCCACATATTGAGGATAATTGGAGAGAGAACTGGCTCAGTAGATACTGCAAAGTCAGGGCCTACAAAAGCAAAAATATGTTAGAAACTTCAAACCAAAAGCTTCAAATATTTTAGGAGGATACTCCACTAGAAAGCTTTGAAACTCCAAAGCAGTACTGCATGCTAAGTTGAACTCATACTGTCTTATATTCTTCTAACCTGCTTTTACAGTCTCCTGCAGTGTTTCAAGCACTAGATGCATGGTTTCATCAGAAGCCTGTGGAGCAGACATTCAACCTTAGCTTCAACAACAGTGAGAAAAAAATAGACAGTAAGGAGGAAGTTTGCTTTCATAGTTACTTACATGCTTAAGAAGATCTGTGAGTGATGAAAATAAATCCAAGAAATGAGGACGGAGAATCTCTTTATTTGTATCAGGTAAAAGTTGAGAAAGTGCTCTACATGCCCCTACTTTTACAGGTGGAGGCCTGTATGTAGCTAATCATCATTAATAACCAAGTTCTTTATTTTTCTTTGATAGAAGAATTAAGTACTAAATTAGGTCCTCACATATCCACGCTAAGTGCCTTGATGGCTGCATATAGGAAGTGTTCAATTAGACCCTGGCTGACCTGAACAAACAAGTTAATTGTGAGCCTCATAGTTGCATAGCAAAAGAAAAGATAAAGTTTTAACTGCATTGATGGGAATTACAAAGATAATTACCATGGAGGAGAACTTGGCAATGGAAGAGAACATACGGGCATATAAGAAGGGATATTCATTTACCCCTGCAAAATCCACGAGAGCACTAATTCATTAGAGATATCTCAATATCTACCTTAGTGCCCGTCTATACTATATCCAATACAGCAAACCTCACACATGTATCTCCATACCATGTAACATAAAATCCAATTTGATCTACAAAAACCAGATTTACCTGTTGCCATGTCTTCTGAAAGAATTTGTTCTAAAGTATTTCCTAAACTGACTTTAGTTATTTCAGGGACCTGAGAGGAAAATCCAACAAATAAGTAATTACTGCAATAGACACAGCAAAATGAATCTTTCAGCCACTGAACTCTTTTATTTTTTAAGTTAACAAGCAGAAAGTCAGGAAATCGCCATTTAGTATTATAAGTAACACGAACCTCAGCTTCAAGTAATTGTTCAGACACCGAAGCCAAAGTAAAAAGTGTGGCCTCCCTCATCTGCCAAAAGTAAAGAGTATCAGGGGGCATGGTGCAAAAGTGTTACTCATAAAATGCTTATATTGGTTTAGCAGCAGGAGGAATATGGAGCATTAAAAACCAATATTTTCCATATTGTGTGCAGTATGGAACGCAATTCTTACTGCTGACAATCTTAGGAAATTAAGAAGGATTGTGGTGAGACGGTGCCATTGATGTGTAACAAGAGTGGCGAGGATACAGATCATCTCTCATGATTGCTACTCTCTGAACCCTGTTCTCTCATTAGTTGGGTATGCACGAGGACAATGTTGCCAATTGTGTGCTGAAGCGTACAGAGAATAGGAAACCATAGGAAAAAAATTTGGGAGACAACACCGCCATGTCTTTTCTAGACATTACAAGTATTAGGAGATGGTGTATTGAGAAGGATAGGGGGAGTAAAGAAAGGTCATTTTTCTTGAATCGTATATCTGGTGTAAAGACATTTTTCATTTTGTATCAGTTGAATAGGTCTGATAGAATAAAACCCCACACACCCATATTTTAATGTACTTGAGACTATCTTGGTGTACTATGGATGAAATCGATTGACTTTACTAAACAAGATCAACCAATAGATTATAAGACTTCAAACTTTTCGCTCATAAAATGCAAATAATATGACAAATGTTGAAACTAAAGTACATCACAATGCAAAACAAAACTACGAGCAGATAGCCGAGCAAGTTAGAGTACTATTCACAGTTCGACAAAAGGTTGGTGATCCAAAATTGCTTGTGAGATTACTTCTTTACATTATTACTCCTCGACTAGACTCTTCATTTACCTAAAGTTACTTATGATGGATATTTCAAAATTCTGGCTGGAAGTTGAGCATACTCATGCTAGATGCATTCACATATATAATACCCATACCAAAGACCATGTATAGCATAGAGCATTGAGAAGAGGGTTGAATAAGCTAATTAGCATCAAAGCTGTCAACACGTAGCCTTTTCCACTTACTTTCCACCAGCCCGAAGCACCAGATGCTTTTTCTTGCTGAGACTCGCTAAATCGCGTCTTCGCTGAGTCAATGATAGCATGAATTCCCTGTGTACCACAAGAACTAATGACTTCTTCCAGCAAAAGGGCACCTGGAAAAGTGTTTCATATCAAGTAAAGTACAGAAATAGAGCAATCCGATTGCATAGATACATCATGCGCAGAGTTGGCATGAGAGGTCTGAAACTCAGCAATCAAATTGTCACAAGATCAAAACCAAGAAGAAAGAAAGCAAATCCAGCAGTTAAGGTGCCCAAAACTGAGAAAACAACCCCCAAAAATCATTTTTTTTATTTGTTAGCATGAGCTTAAGTTTTCTAACTTTAATTCAAGAAAACAACTTCAATCTGAATATCTGATCCTTAAGTTTTCTATATGCAAACAAGCGACGTTGAAATGAGAAAACTCCTCTTCGAGGAAAGTGAAACTGGCCTGCTTTACATCACTAGCATAAATTTGGTATTGGTGGTAGGAAAAGTCAAACCCTCAACCACTTAAATATTGTCATATACTCGTATATTACTCAGTATATTAGCATCATAATATTCAACCTTGCGTGCAAGACCACTGAAACAGTAGGAGAGATAAACCAGTCTCTCATGGGGAAGCAGCTGCTAGAGTTCATGAATTAAATAAGTTCGCATTGTACATCCATGTACTTCTTTGTTAACTGTGCTTTGCATGAAGCTGTGAACTGATGACATTATTTAACCTTGAACAGAGTACAAGAATATGATGGCAAAAAAAACCATTCAAAGATGAAAAGTAAACGATTTTTGGATAACATAAAACACAATTACCTACACAAACACATTAAAACACTAAACCTTCTAAATAATATCTCATTTGTCTGATAATAGTTACCCTTGATGCAATACTATGTTAATGATCCTAAGTGTGAAATAACTTGTACTTCCTATCCACTGAGAGATTGCTCGCTGAGAGAGAAAGAAACAGAGAGACCCCAGGGTGTGTGAAAAAGGGGAAAGCTAGCACCTAGAAAGCTTACCAGAAGCACGACAGCTGTAAGTATTATCATCCTCATCAGCAACATATTGATTGGCATCAATAGACCAAGTGTGAACCTACGATCCAAATTGAAAGACAAGATAAACACAGAAGCCATATGGAAACTTTTTTTATACCTATAATTAAATAAGGCATATAAAAACAAGTAAAAAGTTGTGATCAAATAGCAAACATAGAAGTAGATGCATTGATTCCATAGAAAGGAAGATTAGTAGAAATAAAAATACTGCAGACTTGAAAGCAGACACAAAATCCTGCTATTAATATCAGCACGACTGAAAAACAAGCTGACATCTATACTGAACCTAATATATATCTCCTGCAGTTTGGCAGACATGGAGCTCGGAGCCTGTTCCTTAATCTCTCGGAAGGTGCAGTGGGTAATACCAAAAACCCTGAGGAATAATGTCCCTACCTAGAGAGTGCAGAGAATGAAGAAGCAGCTCACAAATCTTGGAACAGATCAGAAGTGCTACAGTCGGTTAAATTTAGATGTTTACAATCTTTAACGGCTTTTTTTGTTTTGAGAAGGTAAAGTGTCCAGTATATTCAAAAAATCATCAGCACAAACTTTGTGCTGGAAGCCAAAATAGGCAATTACAATATGGAAAAGCAAAAATTTAGTCCTTGTTCTTCTTACAAGGAACTCAAAACATCTAGGATTGAATCAGGATCCTCTACATATTCTGATTTACACCAAAAACAAAAAAGAAGAATACACTTCATCTTAATCTTTTGTAGATAGTTGGTCGTATCTTCAAAGCATCTCAGGTTCCTTTCTTTCCAGATTGTCCACCAAATAGTTGCCGGGACAATTTTCCATCTGTTTTTGTCTGTGGTAAAGTCTACCTCTGTGTTCCAGCATAATAAAAGTTCAGAGGTTCTCCCTGGCATTACCTATCTAGCACCTCTGAGATTAATGAACAAATCCCATAATTGGCTGGTAACTCTACAATGAAGAAACAGATGGCTGATTGTCTCAGCATCATTCCCACACAAATAACATCTTGAAACAATTGGTATACCCCTCTTCCTTAGATTATCCTGAGTGAGGACAGCCTCCCTAATTACCAACCAGGTAAAACATGCCACTTTATAAGGCACGTTTACTTTCCATATGTGTTTCCAAGGCCATAAACTGAGTTGAGATCCCTCCCGGTTCAAATCTTTGTATGCTGAGCTGACTGAATACATCCCACTACTGTGTTTTTGCCATCTGAGTGTATCTTCACCCTCCTGTAGTCCACTACATTGTTCTAGTGTTCTATAAAATTCAATCATTCTAGGCACCTCCCAATCCTGTAGGAATCTTCTGAATGTCAGATTCCAACCCTGGGTAGACCATAGTTCCTTCATAGTAACCCCGTGTTGTTGATTCAAAGTATACATGCAAGATATAGTTGTTTTAGACATCCAATTCCCAACCAACTGTCCTCCCAAAACAATGTTTTCCTTCCATCTTTCACAATAATACTGAGTTTATCTTTCAGGTTTGGCCACAAATTCCTTATGGATCTCCAGAGACTGACTCCATAAGGAGTATGTACCCCTTTAGTCATCCAAAATCCTTCCTTTTCATATTTTGCCCTAATCACCTTGCCCCATAGTGCTTGCTCCTCCTTTGAAAACCTCCATAGCCACTTCATCAATAGACTTTTGTTTTGCCTTCTTAAATTCCTAAATTCCAGTCCTCCTCCTTGTTTACTGATAGTCAGGGTCTTCCATTTAACTAAATGGATCCCTTTCTTATCTTTGTTTCCTTGCTACAGAAAATTTTTTCTCAAAACTTCCAATCTCTTCTCTACACTTACTGGTAAGGGGAATAAAGACATCATAAGGTAGGATGTGCATCCAGCACAGAATTGATGAGCACCAATCTGCCTCCCAGAGACAGATAATTGGATTTCCATCTTGCAAGCTTCTTCTCAAACCTTTCCAAAACATCACTCCAAATGTCCTTGGACTTGCTTTTTGCTCCCAGAGGCATACCCAGGTAAATGGTTGGATTTGTTCCAACTTCCCCGCCTAAAATATCCACCAACAGTTGTATCCTAGGTACCTCATTTACTAGAAATATTTGGCTTTTCCTCCAATTGATGTGGAGCCCATATATAGCTTCAAACAGTACCAGGATAACCCTTAAATGTCTTAATTGACTCTCCTCTGCATCACAAAAAATCAAGGTATCATCTGCATACTGAAGGTGCGTAATTTCCAGCCTGTTTGTTTGAATATTAGCCACATTGAATCCATTAATCCAGCCATTTCCAAGAGCAGTCTTCAGCATGTTGTACAATCTTTAATGTTTTGGTGTAACTTGAATAATATAAATCACTTCGACACACTGATGACTTTCTTAACTCCACATACTTTGGAAAGACAACCATATCACCAGCACTCGGTGTTGTCTAAGTGAATACTGAATAGAGTATACTTACCACATATAAATATATATAGTTGGTCATCCAAAATAAAACAAGAACTTCATTACATGCATAACATATGAAATGCAAACACAATTTTTTTTTAATGATAGCATGATGAGGCTAAGAAGGAAGACAGCCAAGAAACTGGTAATCGTGACGTCTTAAAACCTAATTCAACCTAGGTAAGGAAAAAAGAACTTTTATAAGTGCTCTGTAAGCATCCCCTTACTTAAGACATCCACTGTCCACTGGGTGAACTCATACCAATACTTTCTTCCCTCTAATTGCTGTTAAATAGTTTTCATAATCAATGTACACAAAGCATGAAATCAAGCCAAACCCCAAGTTTTAAATAATCAGTAAAACAAAGAAATTGCATCTTTAAGTCAAAGCATAAGATACCAAGAGGATCACAAGGGAAATACTCTAAGATGCACAGGCACCACGACCACACTGTTCTGGGGTGAGTGACACACCATCTCCACCACCACCCCCGGTTTGGAAATTAGAAGCCAAAAGGGCACACAACCCACAGTAAGCAGCATCTACTTCCATCACAAACAAAAGCTCCAAAACTTAGCATGTTTAAAAATCAGATACACTTGTTAAAAGGTTAATCATCTAATTTGTTAAGGTTATCCAAGCACTCTTTGATCAAAGGTTTTGACTGATGATTATGTCTTTTTAGCAGGCCGAGATAACTTAAATTTAAGTGTTTTCTCGTTCTTGTACGCCATTATAAACCAGATATGCACAATCATAGCTTGAAAAAGGAAACTATTATTACCTGCTGATCTGTTGTCTGCATAAAGGCAATAGTATAGTAAACCAACTCCTTTACATTGCTCCCCACTACCTACAATGATATCTCCAACTGTGTACCATCATCAACCATTATTATAAATAAGAAGGCACAGACAACTAAAGAAAGTTATGCAACACACCTTTACAAATTTGGGGCTGCCCAAAATAGTCAATAGAAACTCAAATAACTGCAAGACCACAAGAAAAAATGTTTTACTCATATAGACAAAGCTAAAACAAAAGAAAACACAAGATAAGAATCACCAATTTAAGAATCAAACAAATAATTTGAAGATCAAATTACAATTCTGCTTACATATGAAAGAGGAAAAAGAAGATTTAATTTTCCATAGTAAAAGAACATAACCTTAACAATTCCAAATGTTGCAACAGATACAAGTTGCGGCTGAAATCTATTTAAATGAGCTTTACAACATAGCTCGGTCTCTTTTACCTGGATGATGAATGATTCAAGACTTTGTTCTGCACCATCAGAATCATATCTCCCATCATAAGGATCTTCAATTCCTTCGATCGATGATCGTGTATACACTCCTAGAGATGATACAAATGTCTGCCACAATGGCCCCATAAAAACTGAAATGAAGTAGGATAACAAAAAATAATAGCCAGAAATGTCAGCATATTTTACCATCTATGCTTGACAATATCACTTTAACACAGAATATAAAGGAGTAACCTAGTCCTGGAGAATAGATGAGGATACTGACCCCTAAATTGACTTTCCATGAGGCTTGGGAAGTTCTGGAGGAACTGATTCAAGCACTTTATAACCTATACGTAACGAGGGGAAGTTATAATCTATGACACAAAGTATGAAATACAGCATCATATAATTTTGACAAAAACAAAGAAAATCAACCTCCATCCTGATGCTCCAATCATCAGGGTCTTCAGATTGCACTGGATGTTCTAGAATAGAAGAGAATTGTTTGATCCAAGATGGAAGCATAGGTGACATCATTCCAGTCGTCTCCGTCTTAACACAAAGGATAACCAATGATGATATAATAACTCAATGTTGTAAGCTTCAAATATTTTTCACAGAACGAAAATACCTTATACACACCACTCATAGCCCCCAACATTGAGGTACAAGCATAAACTATTGAAAGGGCCTTCATGCGCAGAGGTTTCTCATAGATCTGCACAAAAATAGAGGAACCTGAAGAGCAGTGCTTTCTGGGTGACACAAGAGAAGCAAAGAATTAAAGAAATTACTAACCACTACCATTTGTCAGAGAGCTACGATATCTACTTCCACAAATTCAAGTTAACTTCAAAGAACAGCCAACGGAAAGCCACAGTAAACAAAATTAACCTGAGGTGATGAAACAATAGTGTGCAAGCAGGGAAACAAAACAGGAACAAGCTTTGGAACCATCATATCATCCAAATCCGCCGATACAAGAGCTAAGCACCTCAAAGCTCCATGAACTGCACAATTTGAACACCGCGTCTAAATTAGTTTTAAACAGTCAGCAGAACAAGAGTACCAACCAGTAAGTTGCATGACAATTCAGGTGACTAAAACAAGGTTATTACAATCAGCAAAGAAAAGGGTGCCAACCAGTAAGTTGCATGACAATTCAGATGACCAAAACAAGTTGATTACAATCCCTTAACTTCATGATAAAGTGAAGAAAATTACTCACCAGCATTCATGTTTGTTTGGTCAGAGATACACTTCATTAGTGACGGTAAAAGGTCAGGCCAGTCTTCTGGCCAATCACAATGGGCAATAGATGCCACAGCCATACCAATGGCAGTGCAGATCTTTCTATGAGGATCATCGAGCAACGGCAACAGCAGGCCACGTATAGCTACCTGATAAAACTCACACAATTACACCAGGGATCTGTACAGAGAAAGTGGAAAAAACAGAGCTTCCCTAAACACCTGAGATGTAATCCCAAAGATACTATACGATCTAGATCCTCATAAAGCAGGTAATGCAGGAAGGAAGTTTGTCAATACATTTTAGGTTCGCGCATGAGCCCTATCTCTTGCTCAATCTTGCTAGAGGTTTCTTCCATTTTTTAATCGATAACTTTTATAAACAAGATGACACTGAGCAAATATCATACTGTTATATAAACTTTGATTTTTTCACACTCCAACCACAAGTTGTTATTACATTGATTACCAATCTTTATCTTTCTACCAAAAAATAGTAAGAGACCCAAGCCGAATTTTCTCAAAGGTTAAAACTGCATTGCACAATATTCATGCCTTTTAAGAAGGAAGAAAAAATGATTTTTGGAGGTCAACTAACCTGAAAGATACCTACAAAGGCTACAGTCGCCTCTCAATTATTTGTGTATACAAGAATCAGAAGGGGGCGCAATCAGTGCAAATATGCAAAAACTACGGCATCCGAAGGGGGTGTAGTCAGTGCAAACTAACGGAAAAGGCTCTGTCTTTACTGCCCTGTTCTTCTTATTCTAAACCCCAAACTGCCTATACAGAAAATTAGAGAAAATAGCACGATGATCCAGAACAAACTAATCAGTGGTTCAACATTTAATAGCACAAACTGACCAAAAGAGCAAAAGGTTAATAACAGTAATTTAAGTTAATCCCACATATTAAAGATCCGCAATTAAAAAATTTATCTCAAAGAAGCGATAATAATTTTAAGAAAACTGTAAAAAATCTAGGAGATGAAACAGAGATCGATCCCAGGGAAACAGGAAGAGAGACCTTTTCATCACTTGAAACAACAGGATGCTCAAAACCCTCCTCGTCTTCCTGCCAGTGCTTCTTTATAAACTGCTTTAGAATAACAGCAGCTAGGTAAAGGCAAGTTAAGCTTACAACGCCAAAAGGAAGCGAAAAAGACAATCAACGAAATCGACATGCATAAGCCTAGTCCATCATGAATTATCACATTGGTACAACTTGAAAGGAATGAAAAGAAGCTAATATATAGTTTCTGCAATAAGAACAGGATATTTGACGTAATCCCAAAGATAGCTCTCTCCTTGCCGCAATTCTACACAATGCGCTTCCGAAACCTTCAAGAGAAGACAAAATTAACAAAGATTAAAGTTTCTCCTGTCTTTGAAAATTTGTCAAAGAAATTGAATAAATTCATGAAGAATCCTTCAATATCTAAACCCAGCCACGTTTATAGATCAGCAAAGTTCACACACATGACAGAAGCTTAGTTCTGGACATGTAATCTTTGGCAGTAATCAAGACTTAGTGGATTGTTATAGAAGTTCGTAGATAAGCAATACTTCATGCTTTAATGATTTCTCTTCTCTTTTTTTTTCTCACTTGGAAATATGGAATATGCTATCAAGAAAGATAAGTTCACTCATCCAAGCTGTAAAGAGAAAAATGATATTACTAGTTACTGGGTTAAAAAACAATGGCCAGATTTGATGAAAAAGTATTAATAGTGTACAAACAAGATATTTGACCAAGTTCCTCACAATGCAATAACCAGCACATCAACACATTCTTTTTGCTCTTTCTTTAAAAAAACTCTGAACTTCAGTCTTGGCATTTGAAACTTTTAGCTGCTCCTAATCTTTCTTCAAGTTTCTAAATTCCGACAAAAGCCATATATGTCATGTTAAATGTCCACTATGTATCTTGACAGTCTGCAAGTACAAAATACTGTAATATTGAAAATGTCCAAACCTGACATGCATAGATTTTAAAAATTACAACAAGGGAATTTTGGAAAGAAAATCTTTATAAAATGAGGGGCCCATGGCGCCTAAATCTATAAGTAGTTCCATCTTTGTGACCTCCATTATCCAACAAATCTGTCATAGATAAGTTGTAGCATAATTAAAGTAGGGAAGAATAACGAAATCAGTATAAACTATAAAGAGAGTAGCACCATGCCCACTAACACTAGAAATTGGTCAATCACATTCAAACTAACATTAGGAGCATATCTCCCTATACCAAATATATCTCCAACACTGCATACACAAACCCCTCCTTTCAAAATACACCTGTGTTGTCAAAGGCGCGCTTAAGCCCTGAAGCGAGGCTCAAAACACGTTGAGCGCTTCGTCTCGCTTTGTGGGCGCTTTAGTGTCGTACCAAAGCTCTAACGCATTCTTTTGTTACCAATGATTGTAATCCTAAAAAATGTGACTTTAAACAATTGATATTTCACTTTATCATGAATTTTTTTTCAATTTCTTTGTCCATATATTTATTATTTGTGCTTATAATGATTAGTCTTGGACTACTATGCATATTTTACTTTTTTTTATGTTGCGTCTTTTTTCATTAAAGCCCACACTTTATTTGCGCTTTGCGCTTAAAGCCCCAACAAAACTTAGGGTTTTTTTGTGCTTTTCGCCTTTGATAACACTGAAATACACTACACATCAGCTTCTCTCCTTCAAACAATGGTAGCACCTCTTCATTCCTGCACCTGACGCCGGTTCCTGGTAAGTCCCACATGCCGCAGTTCATATCTTTAACAAGAAGAAAAAAGTACCATCCCTCTGATGTATCATTTTCAGTTACAATCTGACTTGCTGGAAGGTGGGAAAGTATGCTTCTTGTACTGCTCCAGATTCAGACAGAAAGGAAAAATCATGAAAGAATTTCCAAGTGCATTTCAACTGTCTGGACATTGAAATATCGTTAACCAATCTCAAAATCACCCAATAAACGGAGTAAAACGAAGAGCAAAAGTAGCCATCTCTGATAGGATCTCTAAGACAAGGTTTAGTTTTGATTGACCATAAGAGTACCTTAACTTTGACATCAGCAGTTAATTTCTACTCGAACTTAGTATTTAACACTTTTTTACATTATTCAAACAACACATTATCCAAAATCAAAACTTTTGAAAGAATAAAGCCCAATAAGCATCTCCGTAACAACTCAAACACAAAAGGGTACCTCAAATCTTTGACATGAACAGTTAGTTCGGAACTTTTTTTCTGTTTTCATAACCAAGAAACCTCTGAGGTCCAGTAACACACGGTTCAAAAGTTGGTGTATAATGGTCTGCCCTTCTAGTCTTCTCTGCTTAAATACCAGGCTTTTGTTTGCGACACAGTTCAAACCCATGACGTGTCCCCTATCCACACATCATGTATTACACTCTTACCACTAGACCAAAACCTTGCCGTCAAAGTTTCCAAACTTGAAATCAAGAATTTGTACTTTAACACCGTCCCAACTGACACATTCTCCAGTAACTTCCAAATAGAAACTCACAGAAACTACTCCACGATCAAAACTTTCCATAAATAAGAGACATTTAAGCATCTTCCAAGCAACTCAAACACAAAATTTAACCACCCCTGCTATGTTCTTAGCATGGCTGCACCCAACACATCTATTAAATGAAATAAAACACAACAGACCAAATTTAAAGAGTTCATATAGCTGACGCCAACTAATTTTGTGGTCGTTCTATTAAACAACTCCATGATCAAAACTTCACATAAATAAGAGACCTTTTATCATCTTCCAAGCAACTTGACACAAAAATTAACAATGCCCAGTCGTAGGATCACACATCGATTTATCAAATAAACATAACATATAAAGAATTCATATAACTGATGCCAACTAACTTGTGATAATTTCTATTAATAACCGTTTCAGTAAATTGAAGGGGGTTAAAAAAATATCCAACCTTTACATAAATTGCAGACCTTTAAGCACAACTTCCAAGCAACTCAAACACAAGAATTAACCAAACCCACTAACTTTTAAGCAATATAAAGAATTCATATAGCTGACAGCAACTAAATTGTGATAGATTCAACATTAAAATCAGTTGAAGTAAAATTGAAGGGGGTAAGAAAAGATTGATTACCAGGTTGAAGGGCGGCTTGTTGAAGAGAAGTTTCAGCAAAAGAACGGACTTGTTGATTTGGGTCAAGAGTTGCACTTAAACAGTTGATAAGCCATTGTTGATCTTGATCCATTGAAATTATATCACACTTAATTATCTGCTGTTTGAAGGGTTTTTGCTGTGTGTGTGTGTGTGTGTATTGGAAATGAAGAATGAGACACTTCACACTTTGTTGGGGCAAATGGGAGGGAATTTGGGATTTTGTAATGTGGGGATGTTTATATGTCTCGTTAGGGTTTTGGCCGGTTTATTTCAGCATCACTTCTTGTCCGACCGGGTTCGCCAGGTCCAGCGGCTTTTATTCCCGAGCCCCAGCGGCTTTTCGATATTAATAAATTTTACAATTGACAACAATGAAAAGTGGCCAAATACATAAATGACCCAAAACTTATCTGATATTTTCATTTTGACACCTAAAATATCCTTCAGTTATTGATAAAGTTTGAATTTAGTCCTTTTGATATCTAACTAAATTAATTGAAATGTGGACTTTATATCCCTTTGTGTGTGGATATTCACAAATTTACCATAATTACTAACTGATCAAATACTGGGTTACATGTGTGTTATATCAAACGCGTACTTTGTTATTATCTTATTCTTTAATTTTACTATTTTTGTTGTTTCTTTTGCTTTGATTAATTTACTATTTGTGTTGTCAACACTTTTCTTTTCTTTGATACTTTTATTATAATTTCTTTACTTCTATATTTTTCGAATATATTTTGAAAATGTTTTTGTTGTGCCGAGGATCCGTCAGAAATAGCTTTGCTACTTCACAAAAGGTAGTGATAAGTTTTACATATACGCCGTCCTTCCTAGATCCAACTTATGATACCATATTGTGTATGTTATTATTGTTGTTACCCATATCTGATGGCAATATACTTCCAAAAGTACTCCAAATATAACATATTTTCTATACGAAGGGATCGAGTAGGGGTGGACATTTGGGCCGGATTAAATATAGGAAATTTTACCATCTATATAATAGGTTAGTACCATATTTATAACATATAAATACCATTTTAAAATTTTACATTATATAAATACCTTTTGTAGTTTGTAACAAAAAATTTAAATTTAATACATTCTTATAATTAAGCCTTAATAAATGATACAAAATATTTTTCTCTCACCATATTAACGTATAACTCACATTTTTCATCTTTTTTCTTTCTTCTTAATATAGTTTTCACTCTTCTTCCACAAACACTCTTCTTATACACGTTATAGCCCGTGTCCGCCATTAACAGAGGAAAGTTCCGCCATTTTCACACTATATCCTCGTTCGGCAAAGATTCCCAGTAAGAACCCTTATTTGAGATTTTAATTTTTCCAATAGATTTTCAAAAAGTATGCATATGTATTCAAGTGTATTTATCTTAAATACTTGAACTTGTATCTGTATGATACCATATATCTTAGCATATTTTAGTAATGTATTTATATGCATTAACATGTATTGAATTTGTATCAATCGATGGATGGAAAAGCAAATCGCACGATTTGGAATCCTCTTCCTCTGTTTTTTGTCCTTTACGTTTATTTCAATATAGAGAAGAATACATATTGTTGTTATATCTTTAAGTTTGTTAACTAAAATTAGGGAAATCAAATTTGATTTGATTTCTTTCCGTTTTTATCTTCTTCAACGTCCCATAAATTGTGCCGATACGTTACATAATTTGCGCTAAATACAGTTGAATACATCTTAATACATATCCAATTTAACTAGAATTTCTGTTTGTGCAATGTTATTTATGTTGTATTCTTGAATACAATACATTTAATACATTATATACATCGTCAATTACAGTAAATATATCTATACCGCGTAATATAGGAAATGGTTTCTATTTATTGCTAATTAGGTCTTAAAGATTGCGCTTTGTGAAAATTCTTTTAAATATAAAATTTCAATTTGGATTTTCGATTTTCGGATTGAAGAAATGACAATCCAAATTCAATCCAAAGAAACTTGGATTGGATCGAATTTTATAAGTTCGATTTCGGATTAATCGGGTTGGATATTTTTGAATTTTTTTTATTTTGAGCTTATAAGTTGATATGTTTCTTCTTTTTACAAAAACAAATATACAAATAAAGTACTCATTTTAAATTG
This sequence comes from Nicotiana noctiflora, assembly GCA_032618575.1. Taxonomy (NCBI): domain Eukaryota; kingdom Viridiplantae; phylum Streptophyta; class Magnoliopsida; order Solanales; family Solanaceae; genus Nicotiana; species Nicotiana noctiflora. The sequence goes on from JASVEL010004215.1 coordinate 146,119, forward strand.
CCTGAAAAATTACCCATTCTCACCGCAATCATCCAAATAAAATATTCAAGTAATGAAATTACGATCAAGAAAATGCAACAGAGACATTAATACGTCCGATAAGAAGTAGTAATAGTTAAATCATGTCTAAATAGAAAGTATTTTGATTGTAACTTAGTAATTAATATTGCATATATGAAATAATATCTAATGGATATGGTATTTAACTTATTATTATTGACATATAGAAAATGGACTAAATATAAAGTATAAACTTTTCGGATTTTAGGATATCCAAAGTACCAAATCCAACATTCAATCCGAAAATCCAAATCAAAAATATAAAAAAAATTGGATTTCAATTTGGATTTCGGGTCAGGCCAAACTATGCCCACCCCGGATCAAGAACATATATACTATTATTTAATTAAAGTTTAGTATTTACCACTAAATTGGGGTGGGGGAGTACTATTATCCCAAATATTAATAAATGTAATCCATGGAAAATATTTGTTTATTACTCCCGCCAATTCCAGTCACTTTCCTCGCCAAAACTACCCACACCCAAAGCCCCTAAAAATAGCGACTTCTTCACTGGAAAAAAAATCTCAGAGAAAAAATGGAAGCCAAGAATGTGACCAAGCTTTTGTTATTATACTGTATTTGTAAAATAATTCTGGAAATATAAATAAATACAAATAAACATGTGCATAAACAGAAATGAAGAAACCAATTCGAGCCCACTGAATTCACATTGTTTTCTTAAGGAATTTAATTCACTCCTAGTTCCCAAGGTTATGGATTATTTCCTCCCACGATATAACGAATTACACACTGGTGTAGTGGTACTTCAAACCCCAGTGATTCAGCGAACACAAAGTTCGGTAGCAAATCACACTTACTTTTTGCTTTGTTTGATGCTAAAAGTATGCGGAAGAAAGTAGGAGAAACACAGAAAATTCGTAGTGAAATTCTGAGCAGAATAGTGTTGTATTTATAGCCAAAAGTTGGGCTGAAATATGAAGAATCTCTTCAGAATGGCCGTTTTTGCAAAACTGCCACAACATAAATGCCATTGCATAAATGGCTATTTACTCAATAATAAAGAGGGAAAATTGATGGCTAGTTAATTTTCTGTTACAAAAATAGAAAAGCTGAAATTTGGATTTAATATTAATATTTATTTAATATTAATATTATGTTATTAAAAAAAATATTTAATAACATTTCTGTTAATATTTTACTATTAACAAATAAATTAAGTCCAAAAAGTTAATCAATCGATCGATCATTTGACCAAATCCAAATCCAAATCCAAATCCGAAGCCGAAGCTGTAGCCGTAGCCGTAGCCGAGCCGAGCCGAGCTAGCGACGACGGCGATGGCGCGAGGCTTGCTTTCTTCTCAACTCTTTAAGAGCTAGAAGAAGAGCAATTGCTTATATACCCATAAAAAACCTCTTCCTCTTCCAATATGGGACAATGCCCATTTACCAAGGAGAGAGAACTTAAAATTTCACTCAAAATTTTATTTTCCTCCATTTCTCATTCACTCCCTTTTACATATTTAATATATTAATTAAATATTAAACCCAACAATCCCCCACATGAATGGGAAATGGCTATATCATGGAAGTATGCATGAAAAACAGTGTGATTCGCAAGTAAAGATTAATTGCATCTGGATAAGTATGTTTCCGTTTGAATTTTCCGTAGCGAACTTATGTCGGATATACTCGATCAATCGGTAGATTTGATATCTTTGAACCGTCGAACTTTGGTGTATACCTAGACAACCACAAGTCCCACAACCAACCCTTAACCGTCTTTGGTTCTCATTATTGTGTTCGTTTCAGCCATGAACACCGCTTGGTTTCATAAGTGCGTAGAGAACTGGCCTTACAAAATTCTCCTTGAAGCGACTAATATTTCACACTTACATAGGTGATTCCTAAAGTGTCATCTCGTAGATACACTATTTGATATACCCCGTATCAAATTTAGAAATAATTAAAAAGCCATAATGCTTTATCCTTGGTACTGAACATTGTCTTATAAGAAAATGAACCAAAAGTTTATTTGACAATGTTGAACCGTCATAAATGACTTGTTTGATCTCCTTGAACCTGGATCTTGGGATCTCTAGTCTTCTAGGTAGAGTTACTGTCACTATGACTTGTTCTTGGCCACAGTCCCATTCCCCCTGATGATTTCTCAATTACATCTCTAGTTAGGCCTTTTGTAAGTGGATCCGCCACATTATCATTTGACTTTACATAGTCCATCGTGATAATTCCTCTAGAGAGTAATTGTCTAACGGTTTTATGTCTTCGTCGTATATGACGAGATTTACCGTTATACATAACGCTCCCAGCCCTTTCAATTGTCGCTTGACTATCATAGTGTATGCATATTGGTGCCAAGGGTTTGGGCCAAAATGGAATATCTTCCAAGAAATTCCGGAGCCATTCAGCTTCTTCACCGGCTTTATCCAAGGCTATGAACTCAACCTACATTGTAGAGCGGGCAATACAAGTTTGTTTGGACGACATCCAAGATATCACTCCTCCACCAATGGTGAATACATATCCACTTGTGGACTTGAAATCATTTGATCCGGTGATCCAATTTGCATTACAGTATTTGTGAACACCTAATTTTTGACCACACCCAAATTCTATTCTATTTTAATGTAAATATTTATTGTAGGTCTAAATCTATTTTATATATATATATACTATATATATATATATATATATATATATATATATATATATATATATATATATATATATATATATATATATATATATATATATATATATATATATATATAAAGAATAATTTACAAAAAGTATTTAGTTTCTTTAATTAGTATTTTGATAAGTAAGCTATGGATTTTTAGTATTATTTAAATTATATGTAAATATTTAGTTTTCTTTTATATATATATATATATATATATATATATATATATATATTTCTCTTTCGTCTTCTTTGTGTAAAAGTAGTTGATCAATATTATCATCTTCATAATTTAATTATCTTTCTTAAAAAAAAAGATAAAAAAACAAAAAAAAAAACGTTAAAGTGGTTGAAGTGGGTTATCAATCTTATTTTAAAATCTGATTTTTTCTTTTTTGTTTGTTTTGTTTTAAAAAAAAATAAATAAAAAAAAAACTCCCATATTCCCCATTCACACACGTCTCTACCCCACATTCCCCAACTTCCCATGTTCCCATTACTTAAACCACATTCCCCACTCTAATAGGGGGGAGGAAAACTACTACTAGAATTCTATATTCTATATAAAGAGAAAAGGGGAATTGATTTGAAGGGGGGAGAACAACAACGAAAAACTGAAACAAAAAAGAAAAGAACATTGAAAAAGAGGAAAGGAAAGACTTTTCAAAAGAAAGAGAAAAGATTGTTTTAAAAGAAAATTTCTGGTGATATTAAGAAAAAGATTTCTCCGTTCGTGGCCTTTGGTTGGAGGTGCGGTTACTTTGTCCGATCACATTTAGCGATATTGGATTTGATTTACTGGAGCTCTTTACTAAGGTCCAAATTCTATCATTCTTCATTGTTATTTCTTGTATTTCTTTCATAAATTCAGAGCATGATGATTTGGTTTTCTTTATTAGTTTTATGTTTATTTTTTTATTTTTTCTTTCCTTAATGTAGTGTTTTTCTTTCTGACCATTTGTCCTTAAGTTATCGTTACTTTCTTTGAGTTTGTTCAATGTAATATTTCTAAATAAAAAAAACTCATATGGCATTAAGGCTAACAATGGTGATAAAGATATATACAAAAGAATTGGGTTAGTTTTTGAAAACATTATGCTATATTAATCCTAAGACATAAATGGTTAACTACTCTAATCATTTTTGTGAATAGGCCATGAAATATAATAAATTTTTCTTTATAAGATTGTAGTAAATTATTTTATATAAAGAAAAAAAAATTTTCTTACTTGATTATACATTTACAATTGTTAACTACTCAGCTATGAAAACTGAATTTTTTTTAAGTGTTAATTTAGTAGGAATTTTTTTTTTAAAAAGAAAAAAAAAACATGTGGGAAAAAAGAAAGATTTTGTGCCGAGGAAAGATTAGTTTCATTCTTTTTACTGTTTTTGCTCGGTTTTCTGTGTTAGTAAATTTTGTTGCTTTGTATGTTTAAATAATTTTTTTTTTTGCTGTTAACTTTTTTTTTCTTTAGAATGTAAGTGCTTAATTTTGATTTTGAATCCTAAAATGCTAGAATGAAGAATGCTCACTGTTTCACTGTGGAAATCATCTTTATTTGGTTTGTGGCGTGTTTGTTTGTGTCGTTGAAAGCGGGGCTAGTTTTGTAGGATTTTGCATCTGATTTGTTTAAGCAATATATCATGATTAACAGATAATTGTGAGCGTGTGAGATAAGTCACAGACTAATTCAACACTCGTTCTAATAATTAAAAATATAATAATAATAATAATAAAATATACAAATATATCTCAAATTTAAAAGAGACACAAAATAATTAATATATTCTAAATACCATATTACCCATGTGTTCATACCTGAACCTTGGATTGATATGCTTAAGTAACAAAATGGATCATGTGCGCATTCCCGCGTCTCGATGCCTTTAATAATTGTGTTATAACCATGTGTACATTCTGTACCTTAGTTTAACATCTAACTTCAAAGAAATACCTTGTGTGTATATCGCATCTCGGTCCAAACAATTAATAAAAATATAATAATTAAGTAAAGCAGTAATAGACAAGACATAACCAATAAAATACAAAGAAATTATGAAGAAATAAAATTTTATCATACAAATTACATGAATCAACCTGACTTAAATTATTATTGTAATTATGTATACGTTCGCGTAACATAGTTGCGATTTTAAATCTAAAAAGTAACTCGAAGAATGCGTTCGCGCAACTTCAACTGAACTTTCTTAATAAAATGAACAAAGCGTTATTAATTGTGGACACGTTCGCATGACATGCTTTTTGACGCACCAAAGGAAAGTATACGTACACATAACTCAATTGTTTAATCGCGAATAATCAAGTTATTATTAAAAGCGGTAAAAAGATAATAGCGTAGGTCCTAAAATTAGTAGATAAGCAATTAAGCCAAGTATAAATTGCTAAGTGACCGTGCTAGAACCACGGAATCCGGGGATGCCTAACACCTCCCTCGGGTTAACAGAATTCCTTATTCAGAATTTCTGGTTCGCAAACTCTTTAAAAATAAAACTTCCTCGATTTGGGATTTTAAATAAATCGGTGACTTGGGACACCGTAACTTATTCCAAGTGGCGACTCTGAAAAAATAAATAAATAATCTCATTTCGAATAATATCACTTAAATTGAAAAAACTCCCTTACACACACCCTTTCGGGGTGTGTGTAAAAAAGGAGGTGTGACAGTATCCCTCAATGATCGCAGGATATTTATTGTAGTGCAAAGCAAAGTCCTGGGTATGTACTAAGTACCCCAAAACTCGTTTCATGGCCATCCAATGAGATCGACTTGGATTGCTCGTATATTGACTCAATTTACTTATAGCACATGCTATATCTGGTCGTGTACAGTTCATGATGTACATTAAGCAACCCAACACACGAGCATAATCCAATTGTGATATGCTTTGGCCTTTGTTCTTTGCTAATGCAAAATTCACGTCAATTGGAGTCTTCGCAACTTTAAAGCCCAAGTGCTTGAATTATTCAAGTACTGTCTTGATATAATGAGATTGTGACAACGCCAGACCTTGAGAAGTTTTATGGATCTTAATTACCAGAATTAAATCTAGAACTCCCAAGTCTTTCATATCAAACTTGCTAGTTAGCATACGGTTAGTAGCATTTATATTGCCAATGTTATTACTCATTATGAGCATATCATCCACATATAAGCAAACAATGACTATGTGATTTGGAACATTTTTAATGTACACACATTTATCACATTCATTTATCTTAAACCCATTTGACAATATTGTTTGGTCAAATTTCGCATGCCATTGTTTGGGTGCTTGTTTTAATCCGTAACGGGACTTAACAAGTCTACAGACCTTATTTTCTTTACCTGGAACCACAAACCATTCTGGTTGTTCCATGTATATTTCTTCCTCCAACTCTCCATTTAAGAAGGCCGTTGTAGACAATTAAAATTTTGTCAAATTTAAATCCATAAAAAATTTGGATTTTACCACAAATTAAATATATATTGGTCCAATTAAGCAATATGGACTTGTATAATTGGGTTTGTTATTTAAATCCAATTAAATTGATTTAAATAAATGTCCATTAATATGTTATTGGGCTAGCCCGTCAATTAGTCTTCTATCAAATGGACCGACCCATAAGCCTCAAGCCCAATGATCCACTAGGGTTTTCTTGAAGACTACTCCACCCCACACCTATATAAAGGGGTCAAAGGAGAAGGCTAAGACAAGCAAATAAGCAGAAGGAAAAGCTAAAGAAGCTCTGAAGGATAGCATCAAGGTCTCCATCCATATCTGCAATCATCGTCTGTGGTCAAATTCCAAAGGCAAACTCAAGTCATAGGCGGGCGGCTTCAAATCTTCCGTTCGTGATAACTGCAACATCAAATCCTGGTTCGTGACGAGCTTCAAATCATTCGTGACGTACCACAAATCTGAAATCCGTCAAGTTCAAGATCAAGCTTTCAAGCTCTTGAACCATCATCCGTGACGAGAAGAATCGGAGGACTACATCTCTTTTGATTTAGAGATATTTTAGAGATTGTAACCCCATCACTTGAATTTAAATATAATATTTGTCGCTATTTTTCTTGTCTTGATTATTATTTTTCAGGAGTGAAATTTAGTTGTTACAAATTTTGGCACGCCCAGTGGGACAAGCTCTACCTCTCATCTCTTCTCAACTCTCGACATTCAAGATCACTAAGATGGCTTCGAAGAAGATCAACTCAAAAGTTGCTGACTCCAAGTTTTCTTCTGACGTGGAAAGTATCCTGAACGTTACTATGGGGAGTCTTGGGCCAATCACCCGGAAAAAAGCGAGCGTCTTGGGACAACAAGCACTCCGGGTGTCGTCTGCACCAATGCACACATTGAGATCTTCATCATTCAAAGACGAAAGGTCCTCCGCTAGCAAGTCAGAGAGAGGAGATAATATTGCAGAAGTTGTGGAGAAAGCTCTTGCTCAACTTACTTTATACAACACCAAGAGTCAGCTTACCCAACGTGATGATGAAGTCTTAAGTGTTGTTTCTACGCCAATCTCGCCACATGACATGTTCCAAACTGAGTTCAATCCATGTGAAAGTCTCGGTTATTCTTCATCGTCTGCGATAGTCATGGAGGCAATGATGACTAACACTTCGACAATGGAGGAGCAACTTGCAAACCTGACAAAGGCGTTTGATGGCTTAACAAAGTATGCTCAAGATCAAGATGTCCGTATCACAAAATTAACAGGCATAATTGAAAGCATGATGGATGGAGAATCAAGTCATGCACCTTGAAAGCTTCATGAAGTCCACGAGAAGGCGAATCCTCCAGCAAAACAAGTGACATCCGCCAAAGAACTTCATGTCTCCTTCGAAGGATCATCCCATAGAACAATTGAAGGAATTCATTATGGGAACTATCAAGGATAAGTATGAGGTTGCTTCAAAGTCCTCTCTCACATACGCAAAGCCGTATACTGCGAGAATCGATAGCTTGAAGATGCCTGCCGGCTATCAACCTCCTAAATTTCAGCAGTTCGACGGCAAAGGAAATCCAAAGCAACATGTTGTGCACTTCGTTGAAACATGCAACAATGCAGGGACTTATGGAGATTACCTTGTCAAGCAGTTCGTCCGCTCACTAAAGGGGAATGCTTTTGATTGGTACACCGACCTCGAGGCAGGATCCATCGATAGTTGGGACCAGTTGGAGCAAGAGTTTCTCAATCGCTTTTACAGCACGAGGCGTACTGTGAGTATGGTGGAACTTACGAATACTCGTCAACGAAAAGATGAACCAGTTATTGACTTTATCAATCGATGGAGGAATGCAAGCCTTAACTGCAAAGATAGGCTAAGCGAAGCTTCTGGCATAGAGATGTGCATCCAAGGAATGCATTGGGGACTTCGTTACATCTTGCAAGGAATTAAGCCTAGGACATTTGAAGAACTTGCCACCCGTGCTCATGATATGGAGCCGAGCATGGCTTCTGCGGGAAATGAAGGGCTGCCCATCTACGAACCTCGCAAGGGAAGGGATAAGCACGAAGTCAAGAAATGGAGCAAGTTCGTGTCCAAGAATGAAAGCAAAGAATCCATGAACGTCAATGCCTCTCCTTTGAAGTTTACTACCAAGGTGAGCAAGAAACAGAGTATGAAAACTACTTCCTCTCAAGACAATGCAAATCGGAAGTTGACTCTCAAAGAGATGCAAGAAAAGGAGTACCCATTTCTGGACTCTGATGTGCCTGCAATATTTGAAGAACTCCTCGAGTTAAAGCTTATTGAGCTGCCAGAAATGAAGCGGCCAGATGAAGCTGGAAAAAGTAATGACCCGAATTACTGCAAATACCATCGGCTTGTAGGTCACCCCCTCGAGAAGTGCTTTGTTTTCAAGGACAAAGTTATGGATTTGGCTCGTCAAAAGAAGATCGGGCTCGAAGACGAAAAGGAAAGCACAAACCATGTGTCCATTACCTTTGGCTCATTCGATCCGATCGAGATATTCACCCGTGAAGGGAATAAAGATAAAGAATTGCTGGAGAATGACAAAGTTCAAGTTGATCAACCTGATGAAGAAGGATGGACCGTGGTGACTCGACGAAGACGCCGCAAATCGAGTCTGCGAAAAGGATCAACGAAGCAACTTGCAAGGAATGAGATAGTGGTAAGACTAAAGAAGCCACAAATGGTTAAGAACCCAAAGAAGGTGGAGATAGAGGCACACCATCACCAAAAGCCACGTCACCCGGTGACTTTGGGAGAATTTTTTCCGAGTTGGTTTCGTATGAGGATTTCTGACGATGATGACAAAGCCTTGTGCTGCAATGCTGATAAGGAAGAAGAGGAAAAGAACGAAGTCAAGTCAACACTCTCTCCATCACAGTCTAATAGTCTTGTTGAGTCTTCATTTCAAGAAGTAGACGTTTGTAATGCAAAAATCACCTTCACTGAAGACGATCTCCTACTTGGTGAGACACCACACAATCGCCCTTTGTTTATGGTCGGTTATGTACTGGAGCTGAGAATAAACAGAATCTTGATAGATGACGGATCTGCAGTTAACATTCTTCCCATTCGCATAATGAAGGAACTTGGCATCTCAACCGAAGACCTTTCTGAAAGCCGACTGATGATTCAAGGATTCAATCAAGGTGGACAAAGGGCCATAGGAGCTATCAAGCTGGAGATCGCCATGGGAGATATGCAATCAACCACATGGATGCATGTGATTGATGCAAAGACTTCATACAATTTGTTGCTTGGCAGGCCGTGGATACACGAGAACAAAGTTGTCCCGTCAACTTACTACCAATGTTTGAAATATAATAAAGATGGAGTCGAGAAGAAGATAGTTGCCGACGACAAGCCGTTCGCTGAAGCCGATGCATACTTCGCTGATGCAAAGTTCTACTTAAAGAACCACATCATGAATGGAGTAAAAGTTGATGACTCGACGAAGGCCAAAGGCAAGAAAGTAGCTCCTTTATCTCGTTACATCCCAAAAGTGAAGAAAGATGAAGGAGGATCATCAAGCCTCCAAAAGGATGCACTAAGAGAATTAACCCTTCCTATCAAGAAGATTGATACCATAAAGTTATCTTCAAAGCTACGGGAAAAGTTTGTGGCCCCTAGCATGCCTCAAAATAAGGCACTCCCCATGAAACGCACAAATGAAGGTTTTGATCCGAATGCTTATAGGTTATTCGCAAAGGCCGGATATGACCCCAATGAACCATCTAAGCTAGGGAACCTCCCACCTGAAGCTACTAGGAAAGCAAACACGATGAAGGACAAGGAGCATGTGGTGAAACAATCACGTGAGGGTCTAGGTTACAAACAACCCCCACCAGCTCGCATCTCCATTAGAAGAGCAAATATTAACTATATCACGACGGAAGATGAACCTGCTGATCCTAATAAAAGGCCTTCTGTCTTTGATCGACTTGGAGAACCAACTACGAGAACTTCTGTATTTGAGAGGTTGGGGCCATGGAAAAGGAAGAAGAACAAGTCCCAAAGAAATTATGAAGAGATAAGAAGACCTTTGCCATCTAAAGTCCAAAGTATCTCCAAGGAGTGTCGAAGCTTGATCCCTTCCAGAATGAGGTGACAATCAGAACTTTTGATTTCATGCGGGGAGGTACTCAAGGTGAAGACTCGCACAGTGGTCCATACTAGAGAGCGTGATGATGATGAAGAAAGTGTAGGATCTTCATACCACATTACTGCGAATGAGGAGCAATACACTTCATCCCTAAGGAAAGTTGACGAATATTTGGGAGATGCCTCCTGGTGTGGCCATATATCTTTTAATGATGGTGATCCTCAAGAAGACGAAGATGTTGAGGACGCTCCTATGGAACTAGAAGAAGGAATTAAAATGACTGTTGATACATTGAAAGAAGTCAACCTTGGAACTGCAGAAAACTCCAGGCCCACCTATGTAAGTGCCCTATTAACCACAGATGAAGAAAACACTTATGTGGAGCTACTCAAAGAATATAGAGATGTCTTCGCTTGGAACTACAAAGAGATGCCTGGTTTAGATCCTAAAGTAGCAGTTCATCATCTCGCGGTCAAGAAAGGAGCTCGTCCTGTTAAACAAGCCCAAAGACGCTTCAGGCCAGAATTGATCCCATTAATTGAAGCAGAGGTCAATAAACTCATCGAAGATGGTTTCATTCGGGAGGTTAAATATCATTCATGGATTTCAAGCATTGTTCCTGTGAAGAAGAAGAATCGCCAAATTCGAGTTTGTGTCGATTTTAGAGACCTTAATAATGCATGCCCTAAAGACGAATTTCCGCTCCCCATTCCAGAGCTTATGATTGATGCCACCACCGGATACGAGGCGATGTCTTTCATGGATGGATCATCTGGCTACAATCTAATACGTATGGCACCAAAAGATGAAGAGCTTTCTGCATTTCGAACTCCTAAAGGCATTTATTGCTACAAAGTAATGCCTTTTGGCTTGAAGAATGTTGTCGCCACATATCAAAGGGCAATGCAGAATATCTTTGACGACATCCTCCACAAGAATGTGGAATGCTATGTGGATGATTTAGTGGTGAAATCAAGAAAGAGAGGAGACCACTTGCAAGACTTAAGAATGGTGTTCGAACGACTCCGGAGATATCAACTTAGAATGAACCCGTTGAAATGCGCCTTTGGAGTTACTTCTGGAAAATTCCTTGGCTTCATTGTTCGACATCGAGGGATTGAGATAGATCAAGCCAAAGTTGATGCAATTTTGAAGATGCCAAAGTCCAGAAACATACATGAACTGAAAAGTCTACAAGGAAAATTGGCGTACCTTAGAAGATTCATCTCAAATCTAGCAGGGAAGTGCCAGCCTTTTAGCCGTCTCATGAAGAAGGGTGTACCGTTTGAATGGGACCAAGCTTGTAGCAATGCATTCCAAAGCATCAAATCCTACTTGATGAAACCTCCGGTTCTGGCAGCCCCTATACCCGGAAAGCCATTGATTTTATATGTTGCAGCCCAAGAAAGGTCAGTGGGAGCCCTTTTAGCCCAAGAAAATGGTGAAAATAAAGAAAATTCCCTCTACTACTTGAGTAGAATGATGACCCCAAATGAGATAAAGTATTCTCCAATCGAAAAGTTGTGTCTCGCGTTGGTTTTCGCAATTCAAAAGCTAAAGCACTATTTTCAAACTCATGTCATCCGTCTCGTCTCAAGGGCGAACCCGATCAAGTTTGTTATGTCAAAACCCGTCCTCAATGATCGATTAGCAAGGTGGTATCTCCAGTTTCAACAATTTGAGATTGTGTATATCCCACAAAAAGCTGTGAAAGGACAAGCTTCGGCAGATTTCTTGGCAGAACATCCAATTCCTGATGATTGGGAGTTGACTGATGAACTACCTGATGAAGATGCGATGGTCATCGAAGTGCAACCACCATGGAAAATGTATTTTGATGGTGCCGCACATCGTGAGGGAGCGGGTGCAGGTGTTGTGTTTGTCACTTCTCAAGGGGAAGTCTTGCCATATTCCTTCACCTTAACACAACATTGCACTAACAGCGTTGCAGAATATCAAGCACTCATACTTGGGCTTGAGATGGCCGTTGAGATGAGACAACTCCGATTACATATTTTTGGAGACTCTGAGTTAGTGATCAATCAATTGCTAGGTAGCTACGAAGTCAAAAAGCCAGAATTGCGTCCTTATCATGATTATGCACAGAAATTGATTGCATGGCTTGTCAACGTAACTCTTCAGCATGTGCCAAGGAAGGAAAATAAGAAAGCCGACGCCTTAGCTGATCTAGCTTCGACATTGACTCTGCCCTGCCAGACACAAATCACTGTCTGCCAAAAATGGATAGTGCCACCAGATAAGAATGAGGATGAAGAAAGCAAGCTCGATCGTTTGGTAGCCGTCGCTGAAGCTGTGAAGGTTGACTGGCGACAAACCATGATCGATTACTTATGTTATGGGATACTTCCAGAAGATCCAAGAAGAAAGACCGAAATTCGTCGGCGTGCCCCTCGCTTCATTTACTACAAAGACACTTTGTATCGAAGATCATTCGAGGGAGTTCTCTTGCGTTATTTAGGGGAAGATGAAGCAACACAAGCTATGCAAGAGGCACACTCTGGAGTTTGTGGATCACATCAATCCGGGCCAAAGCTCCACTTCCACATTAAGAGGATGGGTTACTATTGGCCAACAATGGTGAAAGATTGCTTAGATTATGCTCGAAGATGCAAGGCTTGCCAGTTTCACGCAAATTTCATACACCAACCCCCTGAAGTGTTACATCCTACCGTTGCATCTTGGCCATTTGATGCTTGGGGATTAGATATTGTTGGACCACTTCCAAAATCTTCTGGAGGACATCTATACATCTTGGCCGCAACTGATTATTTCTCAAAATGGGCCGAGGCCGTCGCTCTCAAGGAAGTGAAGAAGGAGAATGTTGCAAACTTCATTCGAGTGAACATCATATATCGTTTCGGCATTCCTATTTATATAATAACGGATAATGGCAAACCGTTCGATAACAAATTGGTGACCAAGATCTGTGAACTTTTTGGCTTCAAGCAATGTAATTCGTTAATGTATTATGCTGTTGCAAATGGATTAGCCGAAGCATTTAACAAGACGCTTTGCAACTTGTTAAAAAAGGTCGTCTCCAAATCTAAAATAGATTGGCATGACAGAATGGAAGAAGCTTTGTGGGCATATCGTACGACTCATCGCACGCCGACACAGGCAACTCCTTATTCTCTTGTTTATGGAGTCGAAGCAGTTCTTCCTCTTGAGCGTCAAATACCGTCCTTGCGACTCGCTGTCCAAGAAGGTCTTACCGAAGAAGAAAATGCTCGTCTACGCCTTGAAGAACTTGAGTCCCTTGATGAAAAAAGGCTAGAAGCTCAACAAAGTCTTGAATGTTATCAAGCTCGTCTTTCTCGTGCTTTCAATAAAAAGGTTCGCTTGAGGTCCTTCCAAGTTGGCGATCAAGTTCTTGCAGTAAGAAGACCTATTATCACTTCTCGCAAATCTGGGGGCAAATTCACTTCAAAGTGGGATGGCCCATATGTCGTGCAAGAAGCCTATTCAAGCGGAGCTTACAAGTTAGTTGATGCAGATGGCATGAGGATTGGCCCCATCAACGGGAAATTTTTGAAGAGGTACTATCCTTAAAAAAAAAATGATGCTCCTCATCGCACGAGCCTAAACTGCAAGTCATGATGCTCCTCAACGCACGAGCCTAAACTGCAAGTCATGATGCTCCTCAACGCACGAGCCTAAACCGCAAGTCATGATGCTCCTCGACGCACGAGCCTAAACTGCAAGTCATGGTGCTCCTTGATGCATGAACTTAAACTGCATGCTGCAATGCTCCTAGCCCGCACGAGCCTAAACTGCGAACGGAACCCAAAAAAAAAAAAAAAAAAAAAAACTCACCCATTCTGAACTACGTTATGACTTGATCCTCAAGTTTGGCGCCATCGGATCATTATGTCAATTCTTCCAAGTGTAGAGGCACATATCTATGAGGAAAAGAGACGATTTGCTTTGAAGTATAAAAGAATTTTTTTTAATTGCTTCAATAGTGCAAAAGTTGATACATCAAAAAAAATGTAGAGACAAAGGGAATTAGACGTTTTCCTATACAAAAGCCTAAGTCATGAAAATAATCGTAAACTAGGCTTTGTGGCCGACTCGTCTTGAATGCTCCATTCAAGTCCATATGACGTCTCCGCATTCAAATACACTATCCTCAATGCCTCGTATATAAGAAGTCATCTCTCTTAAAAAAAGAAAAACCTTCAATCACCACGAGAGCCGCCATTGATAAATTTCAAGACCGTCACCAAATCAAGAGCAAAAAGTTGGTGAAAGGGTGACTCCGCATCTTGTGTGACATTTCAGACTGATATCTGCACTCATCGAACTTGTTCGCAAGTCTGCAAAAGAAATAAACAAAGAGATAAGACTCATGATGATAGCTGAACCCATTACAAGGCTGTAAAATCAACTTCGAAAATATTTGTTAGGTTAACCAAGAATGAATGGAGCTTCATCTTCAATGAGACTATAGTTCTCGACGTCCGAATTTCGTAGGTTCAAACTATTGGTGATGTCGACGCTCCTAGTTCAAGATACAGTTTTTCCGGCCAAAAGCACGCAAACCTGAAAGTTCACTGCAGTTAAGTCGAAGTCTCGAATTTTCTGTTGATAGACCGAAACGAGTTCGATATGAAATTTATAATTCCTTCAGGTCTCCGAGTTTTCTTTCTAAAGGTTCAAACGGATTGTAATTCCGACACTTGTAGCTCAAGATATGATTCTTTTTTTGCCGGAATTACACGAATCCGAAAGTTACTGCAGCTAGGTGGACTTTGAAAATTTTCTGTTTCTAGCTCGGAAAGATTTCTGTCACGAAACTCATATGTATTGCAGATCTATGAGTTTACTTTCGAAAGGCGCAAGCGGATCACAATTTGGAGTCTCCTAGCTCGAGATATGAAATTTTCCACCATACCGCGCAAAGCTGAACAGCAATTCCGCGGACAGATAGGTCAAGTTCAGAAAGTTGCTGCAGACAATCAGCTTGGAATTCTTCTATGATACTTTGAAGACTTCATTAGCTATGAGTCTTATTTTCAATGGCGCAGACGGCTCGTGATTTGGATGCTCCTAGCTTGAGATATGCAACAACAACAACAACAACAACTACCCAGTATAGTCCCACAAGGTGGGGTCTGGGGAGGGTAATATGTAGACAAGCCTTACCTCTACCCAAAGGGTAGAGAGGCTATTTCCAATCGACCCTCGGCTTAGAGAAGGAAAGGGAAAGCAACAACAAAAACAAAAACAAAAGAGCATTAGTAATTCCGGCAGAAATCGCATAAATAGTTATCTAAACATAAGAATTATACATAAAATGACATGCGATAATATCAAACAGTAGCTACCATAAATAACTACCATAAGGGGGACACAATCCAATGCACGAATCATCTATGAGTCACCCTGACAAGCCTCACCCAACCCCGGGAAAGGAGTACAAAAAATTCTAGGGGCCCCTATCCTACAACCCTGATACTAGACCTCCAGACTTTTCTATCAAGGGCCATGTCCTCGGAAATATGCATCCTACCCATGTCATGCCTAATCACCTCTCCCCAATACCTCTTAGGCCTCCCTCTGCCTCTCCTCACGCCGACCACCGCCAGTCGTTCACAACTTCTCACCGGGGCATCAGGACTTCTCCTCCGCACATGCCCGAACCACCCGAGCCTCGCTTCTCGCAGCTTCTCACCCATTGGGGCCACCCCCCACCTTTTCCCGGATAACTACATTTCTGACCCTATCCAGCCTGGTGAGCCCGCACATCCACCTGAGCATCCTCATCTCCGCGACCTTCGTTCTCTGAATATGAGAGTTCTTTAACCACATCTCTATAAAACTTCCCCTTGAGTTTCTGTGGCACTTTCTTGTCACATAAGACTCCCGACGCAGGACTCCTGATGCAAGCCTCCACTTCGACCATCCCGCTCCTATACGATGAGTGACATCCCCGTCAATCTCTCCGGCCCCCTGAATCACCGACCCAAGATATCTGAAACAGTGGATAAAATTATATTATAGTTAAATATTTAAAATTGGAGATGAACAATATTAATAATTTAAATCAACAAGGAAATAAATTATTTCCTTTACCATACTTCTAGCCTCTCATTCACACCGACCCTCGTCTCGTCTATCAATACTATGTCATCAGCAAATAGCATGCACCAAGGCACATCCCCCTGAATATGTCGGGTTATAGCATCCATCACCAAGGCAAACAATAGAGGGCTAAGCGCCGATCCTTGATGGAGCCCCATAACCACGGGGAAATGGTCCGAGTCACCGCCCACCGTCCTAACCCTAGTCTTAGCTCCATCGTACATGTCCTTGATTACTCTGATGTAGGCTTCCGGCACGCTCTTCGCCTCCAGGCACCTCCATAGCACCTCCCTTGGGACCTTGTCATACGCCTTCTCCAAGTCGATAAACACCATGTGCAAGTCCTTTTTCTTATCCTGAACTGTTCCACCAATCTCCTGACAAGGTGGATAGCTTCTGTAGTGGAGCGACCCGGCATGAAACCAAACTGGTTCACCGATATAGATGTCATCTCCCTCACCCTCGCCTCGATCACCCGCTCCCAGACCTTCATGGTGTGACTTATTAATTTGATACCCCTATAGTTGTTGCAACACTGGATATCCCCTTTGTTTTTGTACAAGGGCACCACCGTACTCCACCTCCACTCCTCCGGCATCCTTTTAGTCCTGTAGATCGCATTGAACAACCTAGAGAGCCACTCCACTCCTGACCTACCCATGCATTTCCAGAACTCCACCGGGATCTCTCCAGGCCCGGTCGCTCGGCCCCTGCTCATCCTTCGCAAAGCCCCTATGACCTCATCCACCCTAATGACCTGCAGTACCCAAGGTCTCTATGGTGCTCTGAATGCCCCAGCTCCCCAAGCTCTATGTTTCGATCCCCCTCCTCGTTAAGAAGATCTCGAAAGTACGTCCGCCACTTCAGGTAGACCTGAGACTCACCCATCAAAACTCTACCATCCTCGTCCTTGATGCACCGAACTTGGTCCAGATCCCGCGCCTTCCTCTCCCTTACTTTAGCTAACTGGAATAACTTCCTGTCCCCGCCTCTCTCCCCTAATTCCTCGTACATGCGACCAAACGCCGCATTTTTAGCTTCCGTAACCGCCAGCTTTGCTTCCTTCCTCGCCACCTTGTAGGTCTCCCTATTCACTCTCCTTTCATCCTCGTTAGTGCTCCCTGCCAACTTAGCAAACGCTGCCTTCTTTACCTCCACTTTTTCTTGGACTACATCGTTCCACCACCAGTCACCCTGATGTCTACCAGAATAGCCCTTGGCTACCCCGAGCACATCCCGTGCTACCTCCCTAACTAAGTTCGCCGTCTCCGACCACATTGCGTCCGCTTCCCCAGAACTTCTCCAAGCTCCACCATCAACTAACCTCCTCTCTAACTCCTGGGCTTTCTCCTTAGTTAGAGCACCCCATCTAATTCGCGGTCGCCCCCGAGCACTCCTCCTCTTCCTCTTCGCCCAGAGGCCAGACATCCATCACTAGGAGTCTATGAAGAGTCGAAAGGGACTCCCCCGGAATAACCTTGCAGTCCTTGCATAAGCCTCTATCGCTCCTTCTGAGAATGAGGTAATCAATCCGGGTCCTCGCCGCCGAACTTTTGAAGGTGACCAAATGCTCTTCCCTCTTCTGAAATGTCGAGTTCGCAATTAGGAGCTCAGAAGCCCTAGCGAAATCAAGGAGTGACGTGCCTCCTCCGTTCCTAACCCCAAAGCCAAAGTCGCCGTGAACCTCACCATAACCACCAGCATCAGCCCCAATGTGACCATTAAAGTCCCCTCCAATAACTAATTTCTCAGATTGGGGAATACTACTCACCAAATCGTCCAAGCCCTCCCAAAAGCACCTCTTAACCTCCTCATCCAAGCCCGCTTGCGGTGCGTAAGCGCTGATGATGTTCAGGATGCAACCTCCAATAACCAACTTAATAGACATTAACCTATCATCACTCGCCTAACCTCAACCACGGACTCCCTTAGATCCCTATCCACCAAGATGCCCACACCATTCTTACCTCTCACGGCCCAAGAATACCACAACTTAAACCTGTCTGCATTCCTAGCTTGAGATATGCGCGTTCCAATAATAGCATGCAGTACTATGAAGCCGAGATGACAGACTTGTGTATCATATTCAAAAGTTCATTCCGACTTGTCCTTATGGAATTTGGCCCCAAATTTTGGATATGTCGCCGTGGTGCAAGTTTTGATTCTGCAAAACCAAGCGGATTGCAGTTTGGACATTCCCAAGTGCAGATACGATTTTTTTAATACGAGCATGAAATGCTATGAAGTCAAAACAGCAGAAACACGCCAAATACTTGCTCGCCGATGTTCGAAAAGCCTACTCTAGTGGCCTTCCTCGCCAGCCCGCACCAATGAGATATGGTACATGTCGCACTCGCTCGCCAAGGATGAAATATGGTCGCTCGAGCTCCAAGCCTCTTTCTCACCAAGATGCATCATGTTGCTGAAGAGATGTGCCAAGTTGTTGTACTCTCTCAAAAACCTATAAAAATAAGAAAAGATTTTGGAGCCCTCGGTGCCAACAAGATGATGTTTTTGCAGATACGGTGCAAGTAGCACGACGAAAAGCTCGATTAATGAATATTGGTGCCATAGCACGACGTTTTTGCTTATACTGATACGCTTCGATTCGATATGATGGACATCAAGGATTTTCCAAATCGGCATGCAAAAGGGAAGTTAAAATTTGGGAGCCTTGCTAATCTCTGGCCACACACAAGCAATAAAGACAACGACATGAAGCTTTCACTTAGCAACAAGAATCGGTGTCAATGACACGACGCTTCAATGCGGATGGTCAGTATTTTGACGTGCACTTCTCCGTCAAATCTCGAGGGATCGTACCCTTCATGAACCTACAAAAAGAAGAGGGGAGCACCTCCGAGCCTGCAACAAAAGAAAAGGGAGAAAAAGAAGTATGCTGCCCGAACAATCCTCGCGATTTCGGCGATTGATCGATCAAAGATTGGTTGCATATGGATCAAAACGGCTGGAGCTTCAACCGTTATAGATGTTGTCTATCACCGAGTCTTCTTACCAACGATGTAAACAGCTCGTAGTTCGGATGCTCCTATCTTGAGACATATATTTTTTTTAGCAAGAGCATGCAAAACTGGAATATCGAACAGTGACAGAACTTAAACTAGGATTGCGAAGCTCACCTGGGATGCTACGATGCGAATCTAGATCCAAATTTTTGATATGTTGTAGTACTCCGAGTCTAGTTTCTGTAGCCGCAAACCACTCGTGATTTCGGCGTTCCTACACCAAGATATGATTCTTTTAGTCAGGACGCACAAAACTGGAATATTGAGCAGTGACAGAACTTAAACCAAGATTACGAAGCTCACCTGGGGTGCTATGACGCGAATCTTGATCCAAATTTTTGATATGTTGTAGTACTCCGAGTGTAGTTTCCGTAGCCGCAAACCACTCATGATTTCGATACTCCTACACCAAGATATGATTTTTTTGGTTAAGACGCACAAAGCTGAAATTCTTGGCAGCAACTGCACAAAAAAACGTTAGGAGAATCGAGAGACGGGATTGCGTTGCCAACTATTGATGAGTACCTTCAAAACCACTGTTGCTTTCATCAAAGAGTGGAGGATTGCTGCTATGGCAACGTTACAAGGAAAAAGTGGCGAATTTATAGGAACAAGCAAGGGAAGAATAAGGAAATTCTTGTATATGGAAAAGTTTAAAACCAGGAAACAAGGATTTCAAACATGGGAACAAATTGCAAACCCTTGGAGTGCTGGAAATATGAAAACAACCATAATATATTTCAAGCATGTTCTTACCAGCCATAATATGGTTCAAACATGGAAACAACCATAACATATTTGGTAAAAAAAAAAAAATGATTCCTTGTTTAAAGTTGAAGTGCTGGGGGATTCTTACCAAATTTGTTAAGTCTTTAATTTGTCCTATGTAAGATGGGTTTGGCTTATTTATTTTGAGTCCATACACATTCTTTTCATAGAAGGAATGATGACCAAGTGTTTCATGGAACAAAAAAAATACTTATCCCATGAACAAGCCAAGTTATTTTATAACTTTGGTAATACCACTGCTTAGCTCTACATTGATGGTTATTATGTATTGCAAGCTAACATTCAAGCTGCAACATAGTGATAATGGCATTGGCCAAAAGCAATTGACGCAACTAAATTCTTCTCTAACATGAAAAAAAAAAAAAAAATCAAGATGGTTAACTTTGGTACATCAGACCATTTGACTAAATGATTCACGAAGGGATGTTATCTTCATGGGTACTTCAAGTCTCTTCTTTGATTTCGGCAAGCCTACATCCCGACAAGCCTTGAAGCAGGGGGCATTTGTAGACAATTAAAATTTTGTCAAATTTAAATCCATAAAAAATTTGGATTTTACCACAAATTAAATATATATTGGTCCAATTAAGCAATATGGACTGGTATAATTGGGTTTGTTATTTAAATCCAATTAAATTGATTTAAATAAATGTCCATTAATATGTTATTGGGCTAGCCCGTCAATTAGTCTTCTATCAAATGGACCGGCCCATAAGCCTCAAGCCCAATGATCCACTAGGGTTTTCTTGAAGACTACTCCACCCCACACCTATATTAAGGGGTCAAAGGAGAAGGCTAAGACAAGCAAATAAGCAGAAGGAAAGGCTAAAGAAGCTCTGAAGGATAGCATCAAGGTCTCCATCCATATCTGCAATCGTCGTCTGTGGTCAAATTCCAAAGGAGAACTCAAGTCATAGGCGGGCGGCTTCAAATCTTCCGTTCGTGATAACTGCAACATCAAATCCCGGTTCGTGACGAGCTTCAAATCGTTCGTGACGTACTATAAATCTGAAATCCGTCAAGTTCAAGATCAAGCTTTCAAGCTCTTGAACCATCATCCGTGACGAGAAGAATCAGAGGACTACATCTCTTTTGATTTAGAGATATTTTAGAGATTGTAACCCTTCACTTGAATTTAAATATAATATTTGTCGCTATTTTTCTTGTCTTGATTATTATTTTTCAGGAGCGAAATTTAGTTGTTACAGCCGTCTTAACATCCATTTGATGAATTTCAAAACCATAAACCTCAGCTAACGCTACTAACGTTCGTATGGAAGTAATTCTTGTAACTGGAGAGTATGTATCGAAATAATCAAGACCTTCTCTTTGTATATACCCTTTGACCACAAGTCTTGCCTTATATTTGTCAATAGTGCCATCATCTTTAATTTTCCTCTTAAAGATCCATTTAGAACCCAACGGTTTATTTCCAGGAGGAAGATCAACCAATTCCCATGTATGGTTGTTCAATATGGATTCTATTTCACTATTGACTGCCTCTTTCCATAACAATGATTCCGAAGAAGACATAGCTTCTTTGAATGTTTGAGGCTCATTTTTCAATAAGGAAGTCACAACATCTGGTCCAAATGAAGTAGACGTTCTTTGACGTTTACTATGCCTTGGATCTTCCTGGTTAAGTGTACTTTCTTTTGCTTCTTTCTGAGGTCGTTTAGATCCTTCACTAATCGACTCACATTCCTTATTATACGGATATATGTTTTCAAAGAACTCAACATTATCTAATTCTATAACCGTATAATTATGAATGTCGGTATTTTCTGATTTATGAACCAAAAATTGATATGCTTTACTATAGTCGCATATCCTATGAAAACACAATCAACGGTTTTTGGTCCTATTTTTAACCTTTTGGGTTTAGGAACTTGCACTTTTGCCAAACACCCCCACACTTTAAAATAATTCAAGTTGGGCTTCCTTCCTTTCCATTTTTCATATGGAATGGATTGTGTTTTGCTATGGGGTACTCGATTTAATATTCGGCTAGCCGTAAGTACGGCTTCCCCCACAAGTTCTATGGCAAACCAGAACTTATCAATAATGCGTTCATCATCTCCTTTAATGACGATTCTTTCTTTCTGCAATCCCATTGGATTGGGGCGTGCAAGGGGCCATTGTTTGATGAATAATTCTATATTCTAAACATATTTGTTCAAAAGGAGATTCATATTCACCACCTCTATCACTTCTTATCATTTTGATTTTCTTGTTAAGTTGTGTTTCAACTTCATTTTTGTATTGCTTGAATGCGTCTATTGCTTCATCTTTACTCTTAAGTAAGTAAACATAGCAATATCGAGTACTATCGTCAATAAAAGTTATGAAATACTTCTTTCCACTGCGAGATGGTATTGACTTCATGTCACAAATATCTGTGTGAATTAAGTCTAAAGGATTTGAATTCCTTTCAATCGACTTATAAGGATGTGTAACATACTTAGATTCCACACATACTTGACATTTTGATTTGTCACATTCAAATTTAGGCAATACTTCCAAATTAATCATTTACCATAAGGTTTTATAATTGACATGACCCAAACGTATATGCCATAATTCATTTGACTCAAGTAAGTAAGACGAAACCGAAATTTTATTATTATTCTCAACAACCATTACATTCAGCTTGAAAAGGCCATCAGTGAGGTAACATTTTCCTACAAACATTTCGTTCTTAGTTATTACAACCTTATCGGAAACAAAAACACATTTAAAATCATGTTTAACAAGAAGTCTAGTAGAGACCAAATTCTTCCTAATCTCGGAAACATGAAGGACGTTGTTCAAAGTCACCACTTTGCCGGAAGTCATTTTGAGAAATATCTTCCCACATCCTTCAATATTGGCCTTAGAAGCATTTCCCATAGAAATCGTCTCGTCGGGTCCAACAGGAGCATAAGTAGCAAACGCTTCTCTAACAGCACAAACATGACGAGTGGTTCCAGAATCAATCCACCACTCTTTAGTATTGCCTACCAAGTTGCATTCAGAAAGCATGACACATAAGTCATCAACATCATCATGCTTTTCAACCATGTTTGCTTGACCCTTCTTCTTGTCTTTCTTCGGAGCACGACACTCCGTAGATTTGTGTCCGGATTTTCCATAGTTGTAGCAGTTTCCACTGAACCGCTTCTTGCTTGGGTTGTATTTTGGTCCAGAAGCCTTCTTCCTCTTTTTGTTCTCTTCAACAATATTTGCTCCCATTATTGTTGAGTTTCCACGACCTCTCTTTTCAGCAACTTTATTGTCCTCTTCGATTCTCAACCGAACAATGAGATCTTCAAGGGACATCTCCTTGCATTTGTGTTTCAAGTAGTTTTTGAAGTCCTTCCACAAAGGAGGCAACTTCTCAATCATTGTTGCTACTTGGAATGCTTCATTGATAACAAGACCTTCAATGAAATTTTCATTAGTAAAAATACTAAGATTACTACTTTCAACATCAATATTAATTTTATTTATACCTTCAACAAGGAGATCGTGAATAATCACTTGCAATTCCTGGACTTGGGTAATAACAGACTTGCTATCTACCATTTTTGTAGTCCAAAAATATTGCTGCAACAAACTTTTTCAACCTGGCATCTTCGGTTTTGTATTTCTTTTCAAGCGCAGTCCACAGTTACTTTGACATTTTCCACGCCACTGTAGACGTTATATAGATCATCCTCTCCAGCCCGCTTAGAATATAATTCTTGCACAAAAAAATTGAATACTTCCACGCCTAGATCACGAGAAAATGTTTAGTTTCCGGAGTTTCATCGGACAACACGGAAAATATCTTCCTTGATGAACTTCTGGAGACTTAGTGTAGTCAAGTAGAAGAACATTTTTTGCTGCCAGCGCTTGAAATCAATGCCGAAAATTTTTTCGGGTTTCTCCGCCGGTGCCAATTCTGCCGATATCGTTCGGCTTGTTGAGGCATTGGCAGTTACCATCAGAACAGCTTGGTTCTCATTCTCATTAGTCATTTCTGTAAAAGAATGACACAAATATTAAAATCACGTAGATTTTAATAGGGTACAAAACCACAAAGGTTTTACTCTTCTAGAAATAGTAAAAACAAATATAGATATATATTAAATTCCTTAAGCTTGTTGTTACTGTGTATTTGTAAAATAATTCTGGAAATATAAATAAATACAAATAAAAATGTGCATAAACAAAAATGAAGAAACTAATTCGAGCCCACTGAATTCACAATATTTCCTTAAGGAATTTAATCCCCTCCTAGTAATCAAGGTTATGGATTATTTCCTCCCAAGATAGAACGAATTACACACAGATGTAGTGGTACGTCAAACCCCAGTGTTTCAGCGAACACAACGTTCGGTAGCAAATCACACTTACTTTTTGCTTTGTTTGATGCTAAAAGTATGCAGAAGAAAGTAGGAGAAACTCAAAAAATTCGTAGTGAAATTCTGAGCAGAATAGTGTTGTATTTATAGCCAAAAGTTGGGCTGAAATCTGAAAAGCCTCTTCAGAATGACTGTTTCTGCAAAACTGCCACAGCATAAATGACATTGCATAAATGACTATTTACTCAATAATAAAGAGGGAAAATAAAGAGGAAAAATTGATGGATAGTTAATTTTCTGGTACAAAAACATTGTAACAGAAAAACTGAAATTTAGATTTCATATTAATATTTATTTGATATTAATATTCTGTTATTAAAATAAATATTTAATAACATTTCTGTTAATATTTTACTATTAACAAATAAATTTGGTCCAAAATAGCCGAGCCGAGCCGAGCGAGCGACGACGACGACGGCGCGAGGTTTGCCTTCTTCTTAACTCTTTAAGAGTTAGAAGAAGAGCAATTGCTTATATACCATAAAAGACCTCTTCCTTTTCCAATATGAGACAATGACCATTTACCAAGGAGAGGTAACTTGAAATTTCGTTCAAAATTTCATTTCCCTCTATTTTCCATTCACCCTCTTTTACATATTTAATAATATGAATTAAATATTAAACCCAACAGCTTTTTGATGTCCCTATCATTGTCTCAAACTCAATACTAAGCAATTTCAAGAACCAAAAACAAAAGATCGTTAAAAAATATATACTCCCTCCGTTTTAATTTATGTGAACCTATTTGACTGGGCACGGAGTTTAAGAAAAGAGAAAAGACTTTTAAATTTGTGGTGTAAAATAAGACATATATATTTTATGTGGCTATAAATCATTGCATAAAGGTAAATTGTTTCCAAATAAGGAAAGATGTCATTCTTTTTGGCACGGACCAAAAATGAAATAAGTTCACATAAATTGAAACGGAGGGAGTATTTGTCAAATCTGATTGTGATTGCAAAAGAAAAAGAGCTTATGAAATCACAATTATGGACCTGCCAAGGTCGATCATGGTGGAAATCGTTTCCAGATTGCCAATCAAACCCATTTCGGCACTAAGAGCGTTTGTAAACGTTCGTATAATCTTATAACTTCTGACCCTTTATTTGTTACCATGTATCAAACAAGATTACTTAATTTTCCTTGCATTTTGCTCTCGGTTGATTTCTTTAACGCTGCAATTCTTGAACTTAAATCTGGTTATGATTATTACTCTCGCCCTCGAAATAGGCCTGTTATGTTGAATCCTAAGTTTCACCTCCCTCCATTGAAACCAAAAATTGGTAGTCTTTTCTATGAACCAAAGTTGGAAATAATCGGTTCGTGTAGTGGGTTCATATGTTTGATCGATAGTGATAAGTATGATGAAAATCACTCACTTTACATTAGCAATCCACTTTTGGGTGAGTATTTGAAGCTTAAATTGCCTGAATATGAGAAAAGAGTTGGTAGTGTTGCTCATGCGTTTTGCTTTGATGAAGAATCTGGACAGTATAAAGTATTGAAATCAGTAGTTAGGAAGTTTCGTGGTCGTCCTGAAGCATCTGAATAGGAGGTTTATACTCTAGGAGTTGATGAGAAATGCGGGCAAAGCTCTGTATCCTCTATGTGGATGGTTTCGTGGTAGTGTTAATGTAAATGGTGGTCTTCATTATATTGGCTAGATGATGAAAATACTCAAAAAAGTGCTAGGACAGAAGAGGTGAAGCCTGTGCCAGCTCCACCTCCATCCTTTTGCTTGAGGCTAGTAGAATTAGGGAATTGTTTGTGTTTATCTCATAATAGTTATATGATGCATGTTGATATATGGTGGATGAAAGAGTATGGAATAGCTCAATCTTGGATTAAAGATCGCATTTTGATGGATTCTATTCCACGTGATATCTGTGATGCTAAATATGTACCAATCATAATTTGGTATAGTCTAGTTTAAAACCCGGCAAATTTAACTGTTTTGTGGATGCTTTTGTGTTCTGGTTGAACGATAACTTTGACTTTATAAGCAATATGTCGTCCATTTTAACATTCTGAAATTACTTGCATTGCAAAGTTCCGAAGCTGCATTTCTTCTGTTCATTTCATTTTGCACTTGTGTGAATAGAATGAACTACGAAGGATCAAAATGTTGGCCTACCAATCAGGCATATTTACTTTCAGTTATGTCATGATTTTTTAACTAGTTCTTTCCTTAGTTGGCGTAAAAAGTAGTCTTGGCGTAATTGGTAAAGTTGATGCAATATGATCAGGAGGTCATTGATTGAGCTGCGAAAATAGCCTCTTGCAGAATTACAGGGTAAGGTTACATACAATAGACCCTTGTGGTCCGGACCTTCTCCGGACCATACGCATAGTAATAGCTTAGTACACCGGGGTTGCCCTTCTTTCCTTAGTTGGTGATTTTCTTGAGCAACAGGTCAAGCTAGCCATTTTCACTACCTAGTAATCTTCGAATGAGCAAGTTTTATGGGTTCTCTTGGCACTAGCGTGCTTCGAGTTTGGTCAAATTTTTCTTCATTCTTGCAAATAAAAAGGACCAGTATGACTAACAAGATAACTTATATCCATAAGCCTATGTCAGTAAAGTGTGTCCTTTCAGTATAACTTACTAAAGTGATCATCTGATTTGCTAATACAATTGATCTTTAATATAAATTGCTTTTTGTAGAAGATATTTTTTTTTTCACTCACCAACTAATCACCAGAGATATTTTCCAAGAAAAGAAAAGTTTGAGGCTTTATTGAACATAGAGATTGGAAAAGAAAACCTTGCAAGATCTTCATGTATTTTTCTGCATAATGACTTGGAATATGGCATAAACAACAATTTTGTTGTCAAATTGAAAGTTTGATAAATGCTCTTTCATTGGAGTTTAGGACAATTCACTCTGCTAAATGTCAAAAAGCATATTGATCTGATTGTCAAGGACAGTTCAAAAAAGCCTAATCCTCTGCACTATTATGTAAACAAAATTCTAATTTCACTAGCTGCAACAAACAATGGCATGTTTCTACTATCAGCTAAGCTTTGTCTTCAAATTTTCATGTTCTAGTCACTTATATAGGACAAATAGTCAAATGGTTTAATACAACTAAACAACCTGAAATAGAAGAATAGGCTAGAGTAGAATATTATGCCCATGTCTTTTATCAAAATTTTGACACACTGGATCCAAGATATTGTCACACATGCACGAAGAAACATCAAAAACATCCTTGAGCAAAAGGTGCCATTCAACACCGTTTAGAAAAAAATTATACATAATATATATATATTATATATATATATATATCATCCATGCTACAGTTCTGTGAATGTCACGGTGGGTGGGCTGTCGTGTACAAGTTGAGTTGTGAACAAGCTGACATCTAAACTTGTACAAATCGAGTTGTGATAACAAGTCAACAGTACTTATGCAAAAATTTGTGTTCGCCACCTAACATTACTCCCATATGCTCTCAAGCTTGTCAATGTGCTTGAAATCATAAGTCATCACCAAGCTTTTATCCATTCTCCTCAACACAAACCTCTCGACCAAGACATAGAAACTGAATTTCTTCCATTTACTACCATTTTCTCTGTATTGTTGAACTTGTTTAATTCTTCCTTGATTTTGCCATCCACCTCTTTCTTGTTCCCACTTCATTCTTTGTACTATTTCTCGTCTCAATCCCACACTAGGTATTTCTTTTCCATTTTTATCATAGCTTCTAAACCATATTACTCCCTCAACATTTGTTTCATCCCAATTTGCTTTACTTCCAGCAATAAGGACAACTTCTGTGTCAAGAACAATATCCACAAATAATGAATTCCCTTCATTGTAGTCATTTTGACAAGTGAAAAACTGCTCCCATTTCTGTTCAAGTGTCATCTCATAGAACATTGATCTCTCCATTTGCACTTTGAATGTTCCATCTTTGATAAACATGAACGGACAATACCATTTCCCTACAACAACAGCTTCAGAACTTTTACAAGATGGTGTGAGATTGAACTCTGGATGTTGTTGCCTCAACTCAGCATTGAGGCCTAGAGCATCATCACTTAGTTCATAATTTTTAGGAGTTTTAGCACAAAGATGCCAACCTTTTCGCCTTAGAAAACGCGGTGGAAAACCATCAGGTGCAAGAGATTTAGCAAAAAAGCTACCTTTGGCACTGCAACTTGTAACATATAGACAGATCTCATACTGCTGATATACCTCCTCTGGATCTAATGGCTTCGGTCTAACATCTCGTATACATCGGCAGAAACAGCAGTTTTGTTTGTCTTCCTCCTTTGAACACATGAATGCTTTTCTGCAGAAAGGCCATTTTCGGTATTGTAAGATTCATTACCTTGGTCACAGTGGCCAAAACAGAAGCTCTATCTAGGGAATTCAAAAACTTCAAGAATGTCGAACTTGAGATCCAAACCTTCAGCCTAAAGCATTTCTTGGGTCGCCTTTGCCACTATACTAAAAGGGGATGCTATAATACACATAAACACATATATAGTTATATAAATAATCAACTATATGCAAAAGACGTTGGTTTTACCCTTATAATACCAATCCAGTATAACACCACTTAGTGGGGTCTGGGTAGGGTAGTGTGTAGGCAGACCTTACCCCTACCCTGGGGTAGAGAGGCCGTTTCCAAATAGACCCTTGGCGTCCTTCCCCCAAGAACTTCCCACCTTGCTCTTGGGGAGACTCGAACTCACAACCTCTTAGTTGGAAGTGGAAATTGCTTACCATCAAAGCAACCCCTCTTGTCTTTTATCCGGGAAAGATATAAAACCAGAAAATGAGTTTTGCCATAATAGATTTTTATGCAGTCCAATTAATGAAAGGCTAAGACACAATATTGAGGCTGAACTTCGTAAGCTGATTTCTTCTAAAGTACAGACAGGAACGAGAAGATTCATATTTATGCTACTACTAGCTCGTGCCGATTATCAAAACACACAATTAGTCTGTCATACAAAATTAAATGCGTAGATAAATAACATACCCTTTGCTCTTTCCATGAGGCTTGATAGCAAAATATTGATTGGAGGACAGTGGTTTATTAAGAACTGGAATGAACATTACATCTTCCTTGAGAATAATCTTGTGCTCACCATCACTAGTTTCGTATCGAACAGTTAGATTCTTGTTCTGAGGGAAAGGCAGGTCCATGAGATCACGATTTTTGCAAAGTCCAAAACAACAATATGTTTCAGATTCCTCATCTTGAACCACTAAGTAACCTGAATTTGGACCTTCAGGAGGTAATGAAAGAGCATCTGGATTCTGTTGGTAGTAAGAAAGAGACCTTGTTACATACATTCTCAGCAAAAACTGATGAACTGTTTGTAATTTCTGTCTTAAAAATTTCTATGTGGATCATGTTAATAATCTCTATAGCTATATATATATATATATATATATATATATATATAACCAAAAATGACTCATATAACCAAAAATGACTCATTAGGCCATAGAATCAGCTAGTCATCAACATGTTGATAAATTATTACTATTATTTTGGCCTTCTGTTAGTTTTAGGTTGACTTTCTGCAGCAATCCACATAGGTTCTATCTAAGGAATTTGTTCCAAGTGTCCACACCATTTCTTGCGTGTAAAGGATATCATGGAGATCATGATCTTGTTTAATTTAAGATTGAAGCTTCTGCGCAGGAACTGGTTATCAAATAGTCAAAGCTGAAAAGAATAAATTATTGCTTTAGTGAGAAAGTGGCATGGTTTATTCTGTGTAATTATTAATCCCACACCTATTCAACATGTAAACAAACATTTTATGTGTTTGACAGTAGATGGAGATGTTTTGGGAGCGCTTAATCAAATCGATTTAATTTAAATACACTGATGATGTATAGAAGTTTTACTCTATCAGTGTATTTTTAGCATGTTATAGCAAGGTGATATGCTTTATTTTTCAGTTTACTAATCCTACCTGTAAGTATCATTTTGGTATTCTAATAGTACAAAAGTTATTTTTATATTGTTAGTGTACAGAAGTTAAACTCAATGAAAAATATTTAATAAAGACAAATCAATGTTTTATCATGCCATGATGTTTCTGAGAAGGTTGGAGGAAACGTCCTTGATACGTGAACTATTATAGAATATTGAAACAACATTTACTAAAAAGCTAAGTAAGAAAAAAAACTAGAAACAACATTAAACATGTTTCTTTTCTTTTATCCAAAATCTGGAAATATAGGTCAATCCAGGTGAATATAATGCAACTTCAAGAGTTCCATATGTAAGGGAAAGGAAAATCCATGAAAGCTAATTGCAGAAAATGAAAGAACAAAACCTAAATAGACAAGCATGAGCTAAATTAATGGATTAGCACCAATATTCAAGAAAGGAAGTAACTCTGAAAGTAGTTTCTCACTATATATAAGGTAGACAACAGTTTTAACTTCATATACAACAACAAAAAGTGGGAGTCGGCTATATGAATCATCACCGTATAAGAAATAATGAAAAGTGCTGCCGTCTGTGCTGAAAAGGAGTAGATATGTAGAGTCTCATTCCCATTTACTTCCAATCTTATATATGCCTAAAATTGTAAGTCATTACCAAGCATGCAGATGCAAGATGGAACTTGTATGGGTCAAAATCTAATCAGAAAAATTTCGCATGCGGGAGACAACTGTCATGAGTAACCTACGAATCGAATTGAGCTATCTAGTTGAGGTTGAACAATACAGATATATGTAACGGCTAGTTTTGCTTTGAAATCTGTAAAGGGAATATTCTTCAATTGTACTTTTTTAGGGCTTTCTAGGAATATCCCTAGTAAAGGGGAGGGAGACTTCTCAAGATTTAGGGGGGGGGGGGGACTTCCTATCTCTAGATCTAAATAAAAAAAAAACATATATCTCTCTAAAGAGATTAGAAGATCTGTTATCCTACACTCCCTATTAGATGTGAAAATGGTCCTAAGATTCTTGTATTTGTCTATCATTCTTCTCTATCAAATGAAAGAGGATTCGCCTCACGCAAGATTGGGTGAATCTTCTCCCTTATTTATATTTTATCGCCATTGATGTTATCTAATGTATGGTCTTTTTCCTACTATTAAATCTGGCAATAACTACTGCCAACATTTATACTCGACTATATTTTTCTATTCATGTTATTCAGCTTAGATCTAGAATTAATCATCCTTAACTAGAATTTGCCTCTGTCTTCTTATTTAATTAGTTTAACAAAAGGTCTCACATTTTTTGGTCAGACAAAACGAATAAACGAAATGTAGCTTTGACGACTTTGTAAAGCAAGTAACTAGGATGCAAAAAAAGAAAACACATACTTGTATATATATACGCAGAATTGTTGTTCTACTAGAATTCAAAAGCATCCACTATACATAAAATTTTCCAAGTTTTAAATTAAACTATACCAAAAACACAGAAACAAAACATCATATTCCGGAGGTAGTTTTTAATTTAAAATTCAAGCACAGGAACAGCTTGTCATATAGTCAAAGCTGAAAAGAATAATTTATTGCGTTAGTGACAAAATGGCATGGTTTAATCTATTTATTTATTAATCCCACACCTATTCAACATAGAAACAAATATTTTATGTGTTTGACAGTAGATGGAGATGTTTTGGGAGGACTTAACCGAAAAGGGTTGTTCATCCCAATACCCTTCGCCGAAAAATTTGCTGTATATATAAAGCAAAATCTATTTTTTACTTCTATATATTAAGTTTTGAACACCATTAATACAATCCAAAAGTATAGTTTAGTGGTCAAGGGGGTTCGAAATCTACATAAGGTCATTGAGTTCAATTCTCACTAGCTAAATTTTTTTTTTTAAACCCCCTTCGTGGAGATCCTGCCTCCGCCACTGGCCAAAAGTGCAAAAGAAGTTTTACCCTATTAGTACTAATTAGCAGTACTAATTTCAAATTTCATGGACAAAAGTACCTGTAATTATCATTTAAGTATTCTAAGAAATTCTTTTATATTGTTAAGAAGTGAAACTCAATGGAGAATACTTAATGCGGACAGAATTTTTTTATTTAGGTACAGGGGTTTTATATCCAGATAAGGCTCATGCTGTTTCTGAGAAGGTTGGAAGAAATTTCCTAGATATATGAATTATCTTAGAATATTGAGACAATGCTTACTAAAAGTTTAGTAAATAAACTAGAAACTAATGTTAAAATCAGGTAGCAAGTTAGTTTAATTCTAAATAAGAAACATTACTTATCAGGTCCTTAAACACATAAGTATACAAGAAAAAAGAAGTATAAGGTCGGTTGCAGTTTTAACAGAAATTTCCTTAATGGTTTTAGCAGAAATGTCAGCACCATCTATTAATATAGTATAACATAAACAAAACAACACAAAGCTGCCAAGTGGAACAACAATATGTTAACATGTGTACTAAATTAAGACAAGCTTCCAACCATCTATTAATATAGAATAACACAAGCAAAACAACACAAAGCTGCCAAGTGGAACAACAATATGTTAACATGTGTACTAAATTAAGACAAGCTTCCAACAAAGTTGGAAGCTTTTTTCAAATTAGAAATCTGTTGAAAACCAAAAAAATACAGAACAATTTGGAAGCAATTTCATTCACGATTTTTCGGTTTATCCATGTTCTATTGTGTGAACGTGGGTTATAAGTTAAACACAATCTAAATTCCTAAAAAACAACTCAAATGTTGATAGTTCCCCCATGTAGCTTTTGCAAATATAAGTTACCCACGTTCAGTTCTTTTTTGCCCAAATTTGTTGGCAAAATATAACACCCACGTTCAGGTGGTTTTAGGTGGTTTCTTCCATAATTTGTTAGTTTCTTCACACTATTTTTCCCACGTAAGAAGCTTTTAATTCCAACTGAATTTTGAAGCTATTATATATACACACTACAAGTCATTTATTATCTACTTTAAATTTTCAGAAGCTTCTCCATATCAAATTTAACAACTACAGTGTTGCTGCTATTGTTTTTGAAGTATGGCCACACAATTTCATGAAATCAACCAAATTTCATCCAACTCCATGCAATGGAATCTCAAAGTTAGAGTTGTTCGAATGTACATAATGCATGATCGCCTTAACCCACATATTCCGTTTTCAATTGAATTGGTTTTACAGGATTGTAAGGTAACATCTTAAAGGTTTTGTTCAAAAGCATTAAAATCGTTTTTTGTAATTTGCAACTTTCTGTCCAAATAATGAGTAACTGATACTATAAATATCAGACAAGGTTTCATATAACATTTTTCAAGTTTAGTAATATGTCGATGTTTTCTTACACGAACGTTATATGACTATATAGAAATGACGATTATATATGCAATAATTATGTTTGTTACTGCTAAAGTTCCCGTTGTAATTGATATATATGTGTTTAGATTTGTTGTCATTATATTTGTGCACTAATAATGATTTTGAATTTGCAGGGTGATCGTATACATGCTACTATCGGAAAGTATGTTCTTAAGTTTTTTAGGAACAAGATACATAAACTTCATGTATATCGTATGAACTACTTTGTTGTCGGACCAAATAATTTGAAGTTTAGGACTACGACACACAAGTTGAAGCTCACATTTACTCAAAAGATATTTGTCGAGGAAACAAATGATCCTTCATTTCATATGAACATCTTTAACTTGCGATCTTTTGACCAACTAACAAATGAACATGATGTAGATGAGACTGAATTAGTTGGTAATATTGTTTACAATTTAGAATGAAATTAAAAGTGTTGTGTGTTAAAGTATTTGTTGAACTATATGACTAACTTTTAAATTTGTAGATGTTGTTGGTCAGGTTGTGAGGTATGAAGATGTTAAGACGTACAACCAGGGAGACGAGCAAAGTTTACTTATTAATGTTGTACTCGAAGATGATCAGTAAGTTGTTCAAAAAATATTTAAAATACTTTATTCTGTAATTACATATTTATGTAGTTATTAACCTTACTATGAAATGTATAGGAGGAAAAGGATTATGGCTACATTATGGAGTGAACTTGTGGATCAAATTCAACATCACTTGAATGACGATGACGATGAGCCTTTGATTATTGTTTTCCGGAATATGAAACCTCAAAAATATCGAGGTTTATCATAAACTGCAATTATTCATTTTTTAACAGTTTAAATTGTTTTAAAATAAATAGATTATTTACATATTTAATTTGTCGCACATGTAATTACTCAGTGCGTAACTGTTGGTACCAGACAAAGATATGGATAAATTCTACATTGCCACAGTCTACTGAATTTAAATCCAGGTTTCTCAAGTTAATAAATTATTTTCTATATGTATAAATAATATAATAACAGTATATATAAATTACAATTTTTGAGTTATGCAGATTACTTGCAGCACGCCAATCAAACATTGAGCGAATAATGCGAACAATTTCTGAACAAAATTACTCCGTTAGAGATGAGTTAGTCAAAGAAATTGTACTGTTTAAAACTATCAGGGATTTAGTTGAGTGCACGCAAGTGAGTTTTATTTATTTTGTCTATTATATTTACCTTGAGTTATCTGTTGTTCATTTAGAATAATTGTTTATTAATTACTCAATAGGAATCCAGCTATTGGATTGCGGCAAAATTGGTTAATTTGGAACTTGATCGGGGATGGTCATACTTGGCATGCAACAAGTGTAGTCGAAAGGTGGATAAAGTTGGTAATAAATACTTTTGTGCGAAATGCAATGAAGAAGACTCTTCTGTGACTCACAGGTTTGTAGTAATTACTTTAATTTTTAAAATATTTAACCAACATAAAATATATGGATAATGTTAATCAAATGTGACTTACAGGTATAGGCTTCAAGTTCGTGTTATGGATGAAACCGCTTTTATCTCATTTCTTCTTTGGAATCGTGAAGCTATTCAACTTATAGGGAAGTCCGCAAAAGAACTTAAGGAAAGATTAGTTGAGGTATACTACTAGAGTTAATTTGATTAATCATAAAAAAATTTCTAACTTTTGAATTTTCGTGCAGACTTCAATTGCGGATATTGACTGTTCTTATCCAACTGAAATGGATGATATACTTTATAAAAAATTTATGTTCAAGGTTATTGTGAAGCAAGAGAATATCGAGTCAAAGGTTACTGATGATGATGATCTTCTAAAAGAATACGACCATACTTTATTTGAAGACAACATGAATGTAAAAGAATTTTTATTCTTAAACCTCCTGATATATAATTTCTGTATTAATACTTTTCCACTTATAGGATGATTTTTATTTTTCATTTTTTTATAACAGGATTCTCATTTCTTGGATGGAGAAAGTTCAAGTGGAGATAAGCTTTGCGGGGTAAATTTCATTAAATTAAAAGCCTGTCGCCCTATTTTATTTTGTTATGCAACTGCTATTACATTGTTTTGATTTTTCAAAGGATGTTATGGCGGAAAGTCAAGTTAAGTTTGTTTTGCAAACTCCTATTGAGAAAAGTGTATCAAAAAGTGGATCCTCCGTGTTAGACGATGGAGATGCTTGCAATGCAAAAATCTCCCCTTTGAAGACATATGACAAGAAGACTAGATCCGCTAATAAGGCTTCAACAGTAGGAGCAGATGATGACTTCAATTCTCAACTGTCTAGTGTAACGACCCGGCCCGTCGTTACAGGAGTTATCGCCCCGTTTTCTTCATTTAATACTTAAATATGCTAATTTATATGTGTTGGGAAAGTTATAAGCAAATCGTAAGAAATTTAGATAAAAATGAGGCCATAAACCTCTTTATGAGAAGAATAAGTTGGAAAAGTCAACCGAATGTTGACCAATGAGTTAGACAGCTTGGAATTGAATTCTGATGATTCGACTAGTTTTGGGGGATCATGTATGACTTAGGAGAGCAATCGGAATCGCATTCGGAGGTCCGGTGTAGTTTTAGGCTTGAATTAGCTAAGGTTGGATTTTGGTGAATTCCGGATGGTAGGTGAGATTTTGATCTGAGGGCCGGAATGGAATTTTGAGAGTTGTAGTAGCTCCTTTAGGTGATTTTGGATATGCGTGCAAAGTTTCAAGTCATTCGGAGGTGTTTAGATCGGGTTTTAGATCAAATGCATGTTTCGGAAGTTTTAGAAGAACTTAGGCTTAAATGTGATGTAAATTTGGTGTTTTGATGTTAGTTTTGGTGATTTGAGAGTGAAACTAAGTTTTCATGATCATATGTGTCAAGTTAATATGTTCGTATGCGGTCCCGAGGAGCACAGGTGAGTTTCGGATAGGTTTGGTTTGCGTTGTGCTCTTTTTTTTTTATGTTTCGACATCGTTTCTTCAAGCATATATGATATCATATTGAACAAATGAGTTCCAATTACTGTTTTTAATGAAGCATTATATCTGTATCGTAATTACGGACCCGTAGCAAAAAGAATCATCGAATTTGGACATCTTATGAGGATTTTATGGCTATTTTACTAAGGTTGGCCAGATTTTCAGGTTAATGACGAAACTGCCCCTGACGGCGTATTAAAAATCTGCACTATTTGTAAATCTTAAAACCTACATATCTCTTTCATTATAAGGTCAAATTGAGTGATTCAAAAGCCTAAATTCATTAGAATTTCACAAGAAATCCATTGGGAGCAGTAAAACGCATGAACAGTATACATATAATGAGCAGGCCGAGTTTTCTTTCAATTTTGGAACGGGAAGAAGCTTCTGAGGTGATTTTTAAGAGAGAAATCATTGGGTAATCGTTAGAGGTAAGTTTCTTGACTCAAAAATATGATTTTATGCTAGAATCAACACCAAAATTTCTGAAATTGGGTAGAATTTGTGAAGAATTAGGGCCTAAATCATGAAAATGAATCTTTGGGGTTTGAAAGGCCATTCGAACTCTGATTTCGATAAATTTTACATGCACGGACTCGTAGCGAGACGAGAAATATGTTGGTATAAATTTAGGAATTTTTCGAGAAGCGGGCCCGGGGTCCGGGTTTTACCAACTTGGTGTATTATCGCGTATTTCGTATAAATTGAATTGGGTTATGTTTCTTTGACCTGTATTTGATATAATTGTTGTGGTTTGACTAGATTCTATGCACGAGGTAGAAAATTAAAAAGGAAAAGGCATCGCGGACGAGTCTATGGCCGGTTAGAGGTGAGTAGTTAGTGTATATGGTAGCCTGAGGGTTCGAAACCCCGGCTTAGCACATTGTGACGCTAGTATGGCGTGGCTCGCTCCCCGTGGCAGGTGCGGGATTGATTGTGACTGGGGATTGAAACTTAGTCCATCCCGAATGAGTATAATATGACATTAGTGGTTGAAAAACACTGTGTTTGATATAATTATGGGCTGTGAGCCGTGGTTGGGGCCTTGTGCCGACCTGTAGTATCCATAGAGGATAGTTATATATATGTGATAGCTATACTTGCTTATTCGTTGATCTCAATCCTAGTTTGAAATCACTGTATTGAAATGCTAAGTCACATGTTTTGGAAAAATTAAATAAAAGTTAAAGTATCTTCACAATTTATGAACTGGAACCTGGAAATAAATAATTTGAGTTGTTGTGTGACTTATATGCTTGTTATGGACTGAGGATGGATCGGGCTGCGTGCCGCAGCGGTTGATATGAGGATCGGGTTGCACGCCGCAGCGGTATTGAGCTTGGGCTGTAGGAGCCCCTCCGGAGTCTGTACACACCCCCAGTGAGCGCCGTCGACGATAAATGGATCGGGCTACAAGCCGTAGCGGTTATGTGCTTTGCATTGCATCTTTTTCTGTGAATTATCTCTGATAGTGGTAATGTATTGTTGTTATTGCTAGTTCGTAGGAGGAATCGGACCGTAGTTTAGCTTCATTATGTGGTATTCTGTGGATTTCTTACTTTCAGCTATTTGTATATATTTATTACTCACTGAGTACTTAATACTCACCCCTACTCCCGACACCTTTGTGTGCAGATTCAGGTACATAGGAGGATAGACGAGCACTCCAGCTTTTATCAGTATTTATCCGAGTTGCTGAGATAGCTGCTGACGTTCGCAGGACCTGACTTCTCTTCCTATTCCAGTTTTCCTTTGTATATACATTATTTAGACTTGAGTATTTGGTTTAGATATTGTTATCCGATCATGTTTAGAAGCTCTAGACTCGTGACCCTAGATCTTTGGGTGGATATTCAGTTTAGCTTTATTGTTTATAATAATATCCAGGTAATTGATTTGAGCTTTATGCTCGGGATGAGAGTGTAAATGGTCGGGCTTGCCTAGCAGTTGTGTTGGGCGCCATCACGACCGAGATTGGGGTCGTGACAAGTTAGTATCATAGCCTAGGTTACTAGGCCTCATGAGTCTTGAGCCGGTTGGTAGAGTTTTGTGGATCGGTACAGGGATGCCTGTATTTATCCTCGGGAGGCTGCAAATCTTTAGGAAACACTTCACATTTCTTGGAATTCTTATCGTGCGTACTTGATTCAGCTTGAGATATAATCTTTGAAATTCCTTCCACACGTCTGTGTACGCATCGAGCGCTCAGTAATGTAATTGCCTTATGGCTTGTGATTCCCCGATCGAGGGGCGAGATATAATCTTCATAAGTTCATGTTGGGCCGGTCGGGAGGACTTGAGGTCGGATCCTTGTCTATGGCTTGAGCACCAAGGTGCTGATTTTGTGAGCTAGTATTATGAAACTTATATGACCGGTATTATCCCTAACCGTGGAAAGGGCAGCTTAATAATGTACGAGCTGTCGGGTGTTAGATCCTTATTGTAATATGTCATGTAGCCCCGAGCTACGGGCGTGGTGAATATTTATCATATCTCTTAGTTGGAAGGTAAAGTGCCTTATGTGTAGTAAAATGAGTTTAGACTCAGGAAGACTAAAGTGATTATGCTATGTGTATCCT
>JASVEL010004216.1:0-18907 GCA_032618575.1 Nicotiana noctiflora
AAGTTCCACTTAGGCATGTTACTTGTTAAACTCTTGTCGAATTTTGTGAAAATTATCTCATACGGTTCTTTTCCTTCAAACTATAATTTCCACTCTGATCATTACATTCATCTTCATGTTGAGTAATAACAGTAGAGCCATAAGGGTGTTTACTTATGATCCTGTAAATCAACAATTATTACTAATTAGTACTTAAACATACAAGACTGAATGGTTCTTTCATATACTTAATATTAATCAAGAAAATTAATTATACATTTTAAAGCTGGAAATTATTTCACCTGTTATGGCGTTTCTCGAAGAATCTCTTCAGGGATTTACTTCTTGCAATTGGCAGTTCTAAAGTAGAAACAACAGAATCCACCAAAATTTCAGTTAATATGCAAGATGACGACCATATAACAAAAGCCTGGATAAAGCTAACTGGTGTAAGTACTTAAAAAATTTCCTAAACTTTATTCAGTCAAGTACTACCATTAGTTATAGCATATAACCACCAAGACATGTGGTCAGATGGATAAAGTTGTCTCACTATAAACTAGAGATCTCATGTTTGAGATCAGTGCCGGACCCAGAATTTTGTGTGTGCAAGTGGGTTCAATCTTAGACGTATATAACTAATTTAGTAGTAAAAAACTAGTTGTTAAGTGAGTTCAAAACTTCAAATGATTATTTATACAAAATGTATATAGCTTTATTCCTAATTTATACATATACACAATATTAACTTGTTGTGACACGGGTTCAGTTAAACCCGTTAGCCACCACTTGGGTCCGCCACTGTTCGAGACCTAAGAATGAAAATACTCTTGGTAGAAAGTGATTTCCTTTTTGGTGGACCTTACTTGGCACGAATTTAAATTAGTCAGACCAGTGAGCTTTAGATGGTAAATGCTTTAAAAAAAAATTAATACTTAAAACATATACTAATGTCAAAATCTCCAGCTGAATGATCACCTGCTTGGAACTTGCAGGCAAATGGAACTTGGGATTTCTGAGTTGGTTCAGCTACTTTGGGGGGAAATTTTACATTAGTAGAACCAGAAAACAATGAACTTTCACGTGCAAAATCCATAATAGACTGTGCCTACAAGAAAAAAATATCGCACGGTGTCAATGTGCCATTGCAAATTTAGAAAATGTAGATACAAGAAATAATTTGATTATATTGTCAAAAGAAAACTAACAAAAGCATGCATATTTGTACCTTTTCAACAGGGAGATTGTCATAAACATGTACAATCCCAGCATAGAATATAGTTAATTGTTGTGATTCAGACTTCTCTCTTTGTGAATGAAGCTGAGTATCATGCCTATATTTGATAAAGGAATTAAAATGAAAACACAATTACTTTGATAATTAACTGTTAATTAAATATGTTCACTTACATGATTCTTGGTAAAATTGCCAACTCTAGAGCAGACATCCTTCTGTGACTACCATTGTTACCTATACCTTTTAAGTTGCTTTCATTAATTTGCTTCTGAGAATCGAACTTCTTATTAAACTTTTCAGTCTTCAAGAAATTATTTGCCAATTTGGAGCTGGAATACATTTTCTCAGTCTGTGCAAAACAATACAAACTTTTGGAACTATGGTCAGTAGTATATAACTTTATACTAGGACAAAAATAGGAATGAAATAAGATAAAGACCTGATTAAAGTATTGGTGTCTGTGCGAAATAAGAATAATATTTTAGCATCGGTAGAAGTTATTAAATTGTGTAAGATTAAAATAATGGATGTGGGGTTTGAGAAAAGATTGGAAATAACGCTTAGAATGGCCGATTGCCGATCTGCAGGCATCTCGAATTATCGATGAATTCTAAATTAAAAACGTTTTTCGCAAGAACCCCTCCGTGAGATAATTAGGAAGTCGGTAGATGTTTGACCCAAAAGCTATCGGTTGCTTTATGAGCTAGGGACAATCAAAGATCATATAAAGGGTATATCGGAATCAATGGTGATATATCTTAAAGATCGATCTTTGAATTCATATATGGGTTGCCTTTGTAAGAATGTAGTGGATCTTAATGAAGTGTTTGAGCAAGTAAGCAATAAAGAGAGAAAATGATAGAGTAAGAGAGAGTTGTATTATTAATGATCAATAATACTTGTTTTACAAATGAGAGGACCCTTCCTTATATAGAAGAATGACCCCCTCGCCAATACATTACATCATCCCAAACCTATTACTATTACAACGAAGATATAGGGGAGGTGGAGTCTGGACGTCTGTTCGGGCGAGCCTGCTGATACGCCATTACAGTCGAGGGCGTACTCTTTTCATCGTACAGACACGAAAGAGGGTGTTATCTGGCGTCTACGGCTGCGTAAGGATACGTGCTCGACCCGTATTACATCCGAGTTGGTTATACGTGTATATATGCCCATCCCGTCTTACATCTGATTCGACCCCATACAGTAGATAACAAACATAGTTACTAGGTTCGGCAGAACACTTAAATCCAGCATTTTATGAGACTCCTCTATGCCTCGTGAAAAAGCTCAAATTATGTATTGACGGTATAAAAAGTATTTCTACAGTGATAAAGTTAGTTATAGGATGATTACAAATAAGTATATTGATAAATATTAACTGGTAACTAGGTAAAAATAGTAATTAATTTACATTATTAGTATAGAGCATAACTTATAAATTGCAAAACACCAACCTATTAACAAACGTGCATTTTTAAATACCATTTTTACTTGAATTTTTTTTTTTTGAAATTTAACAATTCTTATGTCCAAATGCCCGCTTAATTTATTTCCTCTAACGCGGGTCACAAAAGCATGGTATGTAAGCTCGTTAGATTGAAACATTGGTTAGTCAACAAATGAAAGTACTAGAATTAAGGTTAATCACTAGTTTCTGATCATGACGTTGTTTCTTCCCATATGCTATGTTGCAGTTGTCTCTCTAATATCTTTTGTTGAGGATTCAGACTTGGCAAACTAATTGAGTGTGTGTATGTGCGTTTGAGTTATGACCATATGAGCTCAGGGTTCAAGCTACGCAAACCACCTCTTGCATGAATGCAAGGTTAGGCCGTGCACAATAACCCCTAGATTCGCACATTAGTGACAACTTAGTGTATCGAACTGCACTTTAGACATGCTTCCACTTTCTTCCAGTACTTTCCCGATAACCACTCTCTCACAAAGTAATAATCTTCAAGGACTTCTCCAGAATGCTTTTGATGAGTTTTCAGCCTTGCCAGGGCCTCAAAAGTGAACTCAGAGAATGGCGAAAACAAGAACTTATTGATAGTTATATACGAATAGGGGTAACTGATCACTATGGTTCAAAATGAATATTCATGATTTATCAGCCAGTTCAAGACTACTCCTTGGTTGAGTAGGGTTGATACATCTCCAAAAGAAACCTAAACAACTACCCATTATATTCATTACAATAGCTGAAGTTGCAGCAGGTAGTGCAACTGCTGGTGAAGAGAAATGGGAGGTTGCTAAAACCACAGCCAAGGCCGAATTTTGCATGCCCACCTGCAAGACAAGTACATAAGTTTAACATCATTGGCTACATTTATTATTGAGAAGACGAAGGGATAGAGACGGAGAATCTCCTTTTCTGACTACGGTTCAATTAGTGACCATTAGGTGAAGATGAAATAAGTTTCACAAGATTTATAATAATTATCTAACAACGTTCCTGAATTCAGTTGAATTTGTACAAGGTTGTGGCAGGGGAAATAGATAGTGAGGCGACCTTCCTATCCGTTGAGTAAAAATTTTTCCGTACTCAGTAGGTTCTCTTCTCCTCCCCCATTTAATAGGTAAATTGGTTTCATCCATGAGAAATATGGGTCATCCGGAAATGATAAAAAGCAGACACTGATTAAAAACCATCTTGGGCTACTAAGAACAAAATAGAAACTTGTTACCAATGTGATCTTTCCATGCTTGGCTAGAATTGACCCAAGTAGCAAGCTTAGGAGTATTAAACCAATCAAAAACATACCTCAATGGATACAGCCCGTCTTTGAGGTTCGCCAAAACCAGCCAAAGCAGCAGATAGATACCTGATGAAGATCTCATCAGATGACATATTGCATGGATGCTAAGTCAGGACAATAGATTGTGACAACGAAATAAGGATAATCTTACCCAACAAAGAAACCAGCAAAATGAAGCAATGCTACAGATACCACAACAAGCCCAAATTCACTAGTTAGCACATTCTGAGCACAATTGAGCAGAGACAAATCGGAAGAGAATGATATGCCAACCACAGAAGATCTTAGACGTCCAACATTTTCGGAGAATATACTGAGCAAAAAAGACAGAATGAGAAAGGGATGAAGCAAGAAAGGACAGTTAAGTGAACAATCACCTCAGAAGAAATGATTCAGAATCAACAACTAAACCTGGAAGCAACAAGAGATGTAGTTAAGACTGCTAGAAGGGGAGCAAAAGGTGTAACAAGTTTCACTGCCTTCGGAAATTTGTGCTGCATATAAGAACCTACAAGAAGTGGTGCAACCACAACCTAAAAAAGAAGCCAAACAAGAAAAAATAAATTATTGAAATCAGTAAGCATATACTCCATATAGGTGATTTGATGAGTCAAAAGTATCGATATGTTTACAGAACGAAGTGAAATGACATAACCTGGAGTGTGCTGATGGAAAGCTTAAGAGCATCCACAGGAACATAAGTTCCTGCTAGAATCTTCGTCAAGGAGGGAGTGAGAAGCACTGCACCGATTGTGGTGCATGCTGTCATCACTATTGATAAAGGAACATCTCCTTGTGCAATTAATGTTACCTGTAGCACAAATGGGAAGAAAAAAGGGAAGTTTGTAGTGAGCTTTATGGTCTAAGCCCATATATATTCATGATATCATGAAGCTAATATCTGAGTACAAGAGTGTGCATTCAGTAAAAAGAAAAGTTCTCCCCTGCGCCTAAAAAATGAGTTTGTTAAATTAAACGCTTATGTTCCAATCAGAAGAAAGAAAGTGGCAGACAGGAAACATCGTAACAGAAGTGGACTTCTAGTAGCAAGGAAAGGATATAGAGAACTAACCTATCTTGTATGCTTGCAAGATGTGTGGTGTGGGAATTGACACCTTTTCGTGAAGCATGATAATGTGATTTTAAGGGATTGTTTTCAACATATATAGACAACTATTTGCTCCTCACGATATCATACCTCATGACATGTCACTCTAAAATGTATAAAGAAAGACAACATTATTTTCTACTCTCATGGTAGTTACCCTTCGGCTCCAGGGTTCCTTCTTAGTGCTAAATCAATTTCACACAACCCCAGCATCAAAAATTCAAAATAAAATTTTTATTTTCTAAAATAAAGTG
Organism: Nicotiana noctiflora; assembly: GCA_032618575.1. Lineage (NCBI taxonomy): Eukaryota > Viridiplantae > Streptophyta > Magnoliopsida > Solanales > Solanaceae > Nicotiana > Nicotiana noctiflora. The sequence continues at coordinate 5,344 of JASVEL010004216.1, forward strand.
GAGAGATGCAGTCCAATTACAGAGTATAATCAACAAGGCAACTGAAAATAGTATTAGTAGTTAACATCAGCACTACATCACTGAACTATATGCAGGGTGCAGTATAAAAGATAATTCGTCACTGCATATAGTAGCGCAGCAGATTGTAAGTCAAGATACACACATCCATGCACATAATAAATCAACTTTGGTCATCAAGAACCATTTTTCATTATCGGTAATGCACAGCCGTGAATTTGACAAAGGGGTCTAGATCCAATTATTGGGTAACAGAAGCTATAGAACTAGAAACTCATATGTAACAGGTTTGACACACGGGAAAATAAGGAAAATCGTCAACTTTAAAAGATTTCCTTTTCCAAATGAAGTTGCTGGTACAAGGCAGCCTTAATGAGAGATTAATTGGAGCATTTCCGAAAAAGTTATCACCATCTGATCAGATTAGCCAACCTAATTGATTCTATTTTTGAAGTTATAAAGTGAAGGCAGGTAGACAAGTATCAGAGAAATATATTCTATTTTTGAAGTTATTGACGACATCTCGTGGTTGTAGCTCTCAGCTCACTCGATTCTTCCCTGATTTATCAAACCTTAATGGATTTGTTGTGATACAGTTTTAAACCACACATAACAATTTGAAATGAACTCTACCTTTAGCTCTAATCCCCAATGTCAATTCTTGATTGTAGATTCATACAGTGCAACGCATTAGGAGGTGAGTTTCCTTAATATTAGTAATAAGGGAAATATTGCTCAACAGAACAAGTTGGCCAAAACTAATTATCAGAAGACAATGAAATGACTTTGAAATCTAAAAATGAAAACTGTAAATGACATTTTAATTGGGACCCCAAGAACACCAAAAGATGCAAGTTAAAACTCAGTGGAGAAAACAGTAAAGAATAGCAAACGTACAGCAGATTCACATCATTACTGAAACGTTTGCATATATGCGACGACTGGACATCTACAACCTAAACATGTTCATTCGGAAGTTAAGCTTGACTTGTTAGCTCCGTTAAGGAGAAAAATAAAGAAGAAAGTCACCTTACCACATTGGATGCTGTACCGCCAGGGCTACAAGCAAGCAATATTAGACCAACTGAAATTGAAGGAGAGAGACCCAAAATTTTGCTGAGAATCATTCCCAAGGCTGGCATAATTGTATATTGAGCAGCACAACCAAATAGAATCTAGAAAGATGAGGTAAAACAAAGAGTTTCAGCCTGTAGAAATTTCCCTTTATGCAAATGTACAGTCTGATTAAAGTTTAAGAAACAAAATTAAAGTACTTGTTCTCTTCTTAAATCAAGAAATCATCAGTCACCATGTCCTTAACCAAATGACAGACCAAGTGAACATGTCTAAATTTCTTTCTTTGAAAGCTTAATTTGAATGTTATAAGGTGTGAATGCCACATTTTTGTAGTCCAAATATGGGACCAAGTGGATATGTCTATTTCTTTGTTTGAAAACTTGAATTAAATGTTACAAAGCGCAAGTACCACGTATTTGTAGTCATATGTTCCAAGTTGGTACTATCACAGTGCCAACAATTACTCACTCGAAAACATGTTAACATGAGAGTTGTTCGAAATAGGGGAAAAACAGAAATTATATTAGTAGTGAGTAACTCACATGCCCGTCCTATTAATTGAATTTAAATGAAGTGGCTATGGAAGATTTGGTGAAAACTCTTTTGAAAAGATTAGACAATAAAAAGAATCTGTGAGTACTTAGCACCATTATGCACAAATTATGACCTGCTCCACGATAGCATTTAGAAAGAAGATAACAATTTTTTTTCTTGAGTTAGATTAAATTATACTTGCAGCTCATAAACAACAACACAACGCCACATTCCTAAGTAAGTTGGAGTCGGCTATCCTCTCTGTCCATGTCACCCCATTTAAGCCAGTTTCAGTCCAATATTATGAAAATTTCAGTTTCTCTAGCCCTAGAAGTTCTCTATAGTTTCACCGGCATATAGTAAATCTCTAATAACGGAAAAGACTCCTAGCAAATATAGGACCTAAAGTAAACACACTTATAGGTCATTAAGGAAAATCCATGACATGCAAAATGTGGCATCTAAGAAAAATTGGCAAAATTCACTAAGGACATTTATATCAAGAATCAAAAGAAAGCAAAAACGAGTCACGCTCTACAACTAATCAAAGAAGAGGGCAATAAAATTCACAAGTAAATGGAGTGAAACACTAAAAAAAGAGTGTACTCACAGAAAGAGGCCTTTGTAACAACAAGTTGATTAACTCTTTGAGTTCTAAAGTAAGACCCATTGCAAGCATAATAAACCAAAGAGCCAAACTATATGAAGTAGGACCAGAATTCACAAACCATGAAAAAGTTGATGGCTTTAAGCAGGCAACAATCCCACCAAGCGTTACATAGACAGGGTAAAGGTTGGCTGCAGTTGACAACCAATTTTCCCATCTGGGTTTTGCTGAAATCAAAGCAAGATTCTGAGAATTTTCAGGAATACATTTAATTATTGTCTTAAGATTTGGGCTTAGAATCATTGGACTTGTTAGAGTAATGGGGTTTATGGGTTTATAAAGGGGAATTCTTGGACGGTGTTTTGGATTGGAAGTGAGTGGAGTGAAGCAGAGAGATATCGCCATAGCTGTGAATTGAAAACACTTACTAACGTAAGAAAAGTTCCAAGCTTTATTGAATTTGGATTCTTGTAATATAGTAGTAACTTGATCGGGCATATACCTGAGAACTTTGGATGTCGCTGTATTTTTCCACTTATATGAGAATAGTCTGACTAAATTATACTTTCAGGTAAGCTGTAATATAGAGTCATTGTTTAATTTATGGAAATAAATTAACTTTTTGATTTCTTTCATATTCAATGCTCTTCTTATAAAAATAAATTTATGTACATTAAAAGTTTTATTACATATAAGTTGAATTTGTAAAAGAATTATTTAGCAAACTAGTTGATTCAATGATATATTTTGTTAAATTAGTACAAAAATTAATCATTTTTTCTCAACATTAAAGGAAATATTTTTTCTTGGCTTAAGTTTTTAATGTTTTAACTATAACAATATTTTTATCAAATAAGTATTCTATGTTCAAAGGACAAAAAATTCGATTAGACATTTCACTTAGAAACTTTAATTAAATTTAAAACTTTAAATATTTAAATTTAATTAAATTACAAAATCTGTTCAATATAAAATTATCTTTTAATGAATAAAAGATTGACCGACATTTCACTATTAGAAATTCTGAAATTTAACTGTTTTAACTACATTATTAGAGTTCAAAAACTTAAATTCCTCGATATGTTTAAGTAAAATGTAAAATATAAAATTATTAGTACTCTGTAATAATTAGGATTCATATTGGATGCCGATAGAGATTTATGTTATTCTGTTTAAGTTTATGAGTATAAAATTTTAACAAAATTATATAAATATTATCTGATCCATACCCATTTATTTTTCGATTTGGGACTTTGAATAATTTTGATATAGGGTTTTAATTTTGTGAGTGAGGCAACTATCTTTTCTTGTATTGACATGCTTAACGGTGTATATTGGAGAGAAAAAGGAGCTAATTTTTTTTTTCTGCTTCTCCCTCTTATATCAAATAAAATTTAATGCCTTCAAATTAAAAATATATTTTCATCTACCAAAATTAGACTGCTTAAACTAAATTAATTTTGCTAGTAAGCTTTGTGAGTTCGTTAATTAGTGCAATTTCAGTACTAGTAAGTCTATGATTATAGTCGCACATCATTATTTATCAATGATGTGATTTCTGATATTGAGCAATTATTTCTTTAGTTGGAGTTCTTGTTATTAAAATGAACGTTTCATATGACTAATGAATTCTCCATCTTTCTTACCTATTAATAATTTAAAAGGCTCGCAATTATTAAAAAACATAAATTAAATCCCTTATATTTATTGTATATTGGCTTATTCACTTTTAGAATGATCAATAGCATTGGACCCAAAAATAAAAAGAAGAATAATAATAGTAGTTCTTTTCGTCCAAAAAAAAAATTAGTAGTTCTTAATTTTTTCCCTTTAATGACTTAATCTAATGCTTAGTGGTGAGATAATAAAACCTAGAAATTTGATTTCTTATAAATTAATTCTAATATTAGAAACTTAAATTATACATGTAAATTTTCAGTTAATGTTTATATCCTAAATATTAGAATTTCCTACATAATAGTTTTAAATAAATATTTTAATAAATAATTTTTTGTTGAATTCAATATCTAAAATACCAAGAAGTTAATTAAACAACTATTTTACTCAGCGTGAGCCTGTATTTAAAGGATAAAAAGACGAATAATATTTTACTAAGGGTATTCGTGCGCGTTGCACATATTTTATTGCATAAATATTATAAAAAAATGTATTTTAAATGTATTGAATAGTTAATTGGTCGTTTTTTTTGGTCGTTTGGAAAAAATGAACTTGTCCTCATTTTAAAACAATTTTTTTTTTTTGGAAATAATTTAACTGATATACACACTTATAGCATAAAGAAATTCCACACAATAGTGAATTTCAATATATTGTTCTACCATGTTACTTAATGGTCGTAATACTATTTTTCAAGTGACTAATTCAACTTACTATACAGAGTTACATGCATGTAATTAATTATTTTTTCGGTGACCTAATTGTTAGGCGACGTGTATTATCAAAATTAACACTGTTAAGGAAAAATAAGAGGGAGAAGAAATAGAATATATAATTCCGAGTTCACAATTTGCTTGTGTGTCCTTAAGGAATTTTAACCCCCTCATAGTTGCCAAGGTAATGGATTAAATCCTCCCAGGATAAAATGGAATAACCTTCCTGCGACAGTGGCAATACAAGAAGCAGGATACCAACGAACTCAAAAAGCGGAGCGAATCACACTTACGGTTTTCAAGGAACGAGACAGCTCAAGAATCTTTGGATTAATGAACTTGCAGAGAGGGAAAAAATTTCTGAATTTCTGAATTTCTGAATATCTAGAATGGAAGCCATGCCTGAATTTATAGGCAATTGTTGGCTTTGTGAAAAGGTATGGTGCCTCTTCATGGTGTCTGTTCATTGTGAATAGACACCTGATAGGAAGATACGTTCTTTCAACGTTATTTATTAACTGGTTCAACTAGTTTAACCAAATAAACCGGGCCAAATTTTGAAGCCCAATCCAGTCCATTTAATTTCCCACCATTACCCAATTCACACTACTCATCTTTAAAGCTCAATGGCTTAAATGTCCAACAATCCCCCACATGAATGGGGAATGGCTATATAGAAAAAAAACATGGAAATTGTGTGATTCACAAGAAAAAATCGATCGCATCTGGATAAGTAGGTTTCCCTTTGAACTTTCCATAGTGAACATATGTCGGATGTACTCGGTCAATCGGTAGATTTGATATCTTTGAACCGTCGAACTTTGGTGTATACCTAGACAACCATATGTCACACAATCGACCCTTAACCGTCTTTTGGTTCTCATTATTGTGTTCGTTTCAGCCATGAACACCGCCTGGTCTCATAAGTGCGTAGAGAATTGGCCTTACAAAATTCTCCTTGAAGCGGCTTACACTTCACACTTACATAGGTGATTCCTAAATATGTAATCCTTTAGATTGACATTATTTGATAGATACCTCATCAAATTTAGGTAATCATTAAAGAACGTATAAAGTTCTATCCTTGTTACTGAACATTGTCTTCATCATGAGAATGAACCAAAGATTTTATTTTGACAATGTTGAACCGGTCAATCACAACTTTGTTTGAGCTCCTTGAACCTAGATCTCGGAACATCCAAAATTCTAGGTAGAGTTACCGCCATGTTGACTTGTCCTCGGCCATAGTCCCATTCCCTTAGATGATTTCTCAACTCCCTCTCTAGTTAAGCCTTTTGTAAGCGGATCCGCAACATTATCCTTTGATCTTACATAATCAATAGTGATAATTCCACTAGAAAGTAGTTGTCTAACGGTATTATGTCTTCGCCGTATATGACGAGACTTTCCGTTATACATAACGCTCCTCTGCCCGTCCTATTGCAGCCTCACTATCGCAATGTATGCAAATAGAAGCCAAAGGTTTTGGCCAGAACGGAATGTCTTCTAAAAAATTCCGAAGCCATTTAGCTTCTTCACCGGCTTTATTCAATGCTATAAACTTTGATTCCATTGTAGAGCGAGCAATACACGTCTGTTTAGAAGACTTCCAAGATACTGCTCCTCCACCAACCGTAAACACATATCCACTTGTGGACTTTGTTTCTATTGAGACGGTTATCCAATTTGCATCACAATATCCTTCGATAACTGCAGGATATTTATTGTAGTGCAAAGCGTAGTCTTGAGTATACTCCAAGTATCCCAGAACTCGTTTCATTGCCACCCAGTGATGTTTGTTGGGATTACTTGTGAATCGACTAAGTTTACTTATCGCACAAGCTATATCAGGTCGTGTACAGTTCATGATGTACATTAAGCTTCCCAACACACGAGCATACTCCAATTGAGATGTACTTTCACCTTTATTCTTCATAAGATGATGGTTTAAGTCAATTGGAGTCCTTGCACTTCTAAATTCTAAATGTTTGAATTTTTCAAGTACCATTTTCACATAATGTGATTGAGACAAAGCTAGACCTTGAGGAGTCCTTTTGATTTTAATTCCTAGAATTATATCGGCAACTCCTAAGTCTTTCATATCAAACTTACTAGCAAGCATGCGCTTAGTAGTTTGAATGTCGACAACGTCTTTGCTCATTATTAGCATATCATCAATATATAAGCAAACAATGACTATATGATTTGGAACGTTTTTAATGTAAACACATTTATCACATTCATTAATCTTAAATCCATTTGACAACATTGTTTGGTCAAATTTCGCATGCCATTGCTTGGGTGCTTGTTTTAGTCCATAAAGGGACTTAACAAGTCGACACACCTTCTTTTCTTTTCCCGGAACCACAAACCCCTCGGGTTGGTCCATGTAGATTTCTTCCTCTAAATCACCATTTAAGAAGGCTGTTTTCACATCCATTTGATGGATTTGAAGATCATACAAGGCGGCTAACGCGATTAGCATCCGAATGGATGTAATTCTTGTTACCGGTGAGTATGTGTCAAAATAGTCAAGACCTTCTCGTTGTCTAAATCCTTTGACGACAAGTCTTGCGTTGTATTTGTCAATAGTACCATTGTCTTTCATTTTCTTCTTGAAAATCCATTTAGAACCCAACGTCTTATTACCTGGAGGAAGATCAACCAATTCCCAAGTATGGTTTCTCAATATGGATTCTATTTCACTATTGACAGCTTCTTTCCAATATTGCGCCTCTGAGGAAGACATTGCTTCCTTGAAGGTTCGAGGCTCATTTTCTAACAGAAAAGTCAAAAACTCTGGACCGAATGAAGTAGATGTCCTTTGACGTTTACTTCTTCTCAAATTTTCTTTATTAGGCATACCATATGTTATTTCCTCCCGAGGTCGTTTTGACTTTTGGCATGTCACTTCACTTTCCTTTTTATACGGATAAATAGTTTCAAAGAATTCAGCATTATCTGATTCTATTATCGTATTAATATGAATCTCAGGATTTTTTGATTTATGAACCAGAAAATGATATGCCTTGTGTCACGACCCAAATCCGGTCGTGATGGCGCCCAACAATCAAGCTAGGCCAGCCAGACCAACAATTACTGATTTCATCTAATACCAATCCCAAATGGACAACCCGAGAAGAATATATGAGTTTAAGAACTCCAATAATAATAATAATGAACGAAATACTGACACTCCCAAAGATCCGGAGTCGCAAGTCTAGAGCCTCTAACAAAACCCAACAGGAATAGAGAGTATCGTATAGAAATACTCAAGTCTGAATACAAAATACAAATAACAACTGGAAAGGAGAGGAGAAGCTAGGTTCTGCGAACGTAGGCAGCTACCTCAGCAACTCGATATGACACCGCAAACACTGGAAATGCCTGTCTACAGCTCCTGAGTACCTGAGTCTGCACACAAAAGGTGCAGGGAGTAGGGGTGAGTACTAAGTACTGAGTGAGTAATAAATATATACAAGTAGCTGAAAATAAGAAATCCACAGAATACCACATAATGAAACTAAAACTACAGTTCGAATCTCCTACGAACTAGCATCAACAATACAATACAGCTACCACAGAGTAATTCAACAAATAAAGATGCAATGCAAAGCACATAACCACTACGGCGTGTAGCCCGATCCAATTTAACGTCGACGGCGCTCACTGGGGTGTGTACGGACTCCGGAGGGGCTCCTACAGCCCAAGCGCAATACTGTTGCGGCGTGCAGCCCGATCCTCATATCAACCACTGCGGCGTGTAGCCCGATCCCATGCTCAGTCCACAATAAGCAATTAAGTCACAAAACAGTTCATTTTTCTTAATTCCAGTTTTCAACTCATAATTTATGAAAAATACTTAAACTTTATTAAATTTGCAAAAGCCGGTGACTTAGCATTTCAAAAGTGTGATTTCAATTTCCAGGACTGAGATCAGTGATTTAAGCAATTATAGCTATCACATAAATATTGTCCTCTAAGGACGCTACAGATCGGCACAAGGCCCCAAACAAGGCTTACAGCCCACAAATATATCAAATACAGTGTATTTCCAACACTAACAACATATTATTCACATCCCGGATGGACCAAGTCTCAATCCCTAGTCACAATCAATCCCGCACCTGCCACGGTGTGCGAGCCACGCCCTACTAGCATCACAATGTGCTAAGCCGGGGTTTCGAACCCTCGGGCTACCATATACACAAACTACTCACCTCTAGCCGGTCGTAGACTCGTCCGCGATGCCTTTTCCTTTGAATGTATCTCCCTCGTGCGTAGAATCTAGTCAAACCACAATAATTATATCAAATACGGGTCAAAGAATCATAACCCATTTCAATTTACATGAGATTCGCATAAATACACTAAGTTGGTAAAACCCGACCCCGGTCCCACTGCTCCGGAAAATTCTGAAATTAGTACCAACGCGACCCTCATCTCGCCACGAGTCCGTGCATATAAAATTTATCAAAATCGGAGTTCAAATGGCCTCCCAAAACTCAAAATCCCGTTTTCAATATCTAGGCCACATTTCTTCAAGATTTCAACCCAATTTCATGAAGATTGATGTTAATACTACCATAAAATGATGTTTTTGAGTCAAGAATCTTACCTCCGACGAATACCCGATGATTTCTCAGTGATCTCCTCGAGTTTTCTTCTCTCTAGGGCTCAAAATTATGTTTTGGGGGTGTAAACCCGTAACCCCTCTGTTCTGTGATATAAATTCACTGCCAGAACATTTTGTTCTACGCGTTCGCGTGAGCTCCCACGCGTTCGCGATGAACAATTCCCTCTTACCCTTCGCGAACGCGACGCCTACCACGTGTTCGCGATGCTCAACTTCCAGCTACCCTTTGCGAACGCGATGACAACCACTCGTTCGCGATGCTCAAACTCCCAGCGCCCAAATTCCTTCTACGTGTTCGCGATACTCCTCCCGCGAACGCGAAGCTTAATTCCCTCAGACCTACGCGAACGCGACCTCAGGAACGCGATCGCGAAGCACAAAGCTCTTGGCCTACGCGAACGCGACGCACCTGATCGCGAACGCGATGCATTGATCCTCCTGGCCTTCGCGAGCGCGGCCCATGCCACGCGAACGCGAAGGTCAAAATGACTGGGCAGAAACCTGCAGTTTTCTGCAGATTTTGCCAAGTCCCAAATGCCCGGTTGATGGTCCGAAATCATCCCGAGGCCCTCGGGACCCCAACGAAAACCACCAACGCACTCCAAAACATGGTACGGACTTGTTCCAATCACAAAAACACCATACTAAACATCAAAATCACCATTTACTCATGAATTCAAGCCTAAGTTTCTTCAAAACTTTCAAAACTAACATTCAATCCAAAACCCGATCAAACGATGTCCGAATGATCTGAAAATTTGCGGACATATCCAAAATCACTTAACGAAGTTACTGCAACTATCGGAATTCCATTCCGACTCTCGGATCAAAATCTCACCTACCGTTCGGATTTCGCCAAAATTCATCCTTAGCCAATTCAAGCCTATTTCTACACCGGACCTCCGAATTCAATTCCGATTGCTCTCCTAAGTCATAAATGATCCCCCGAAACTAGTCGAATCATTAGAATCCGCTTCCGAGCACTCAAACTCAATAGTCAACTCTTGGTTGACTTTCCATATTCAAGCTTCCTTCAAGCATGCTATTTGCTTCATTTTCAATTCAAATCACTCCTAACTCACCCGATATACTCTAATTCTGATATAAAAGCATAAGATATGTAAATGCAAGGTAACGCTGTGGTAATTCCCGTAACGACGGGCCGGGTCGTTACATTCTCCCCAACTTAAACAAACGCTCGTCCGCGAGCGAGTTAAGAAACATACCTGGAGTATCAAATAAGTGTGGATATTTGCTCCGCATCTCCTGCTCGGTCTCCCAAGTCACTTCCTCCACGGGACGACCTCTCCACTGCACTTTCACTGAAGCTATATCCTTGGATCTCGGCTTACGAACCTGTCGACCCAAAATGGCTACTGGCTCCACCTCATAAGTTAAGTCCTCATCTAGCTGTATTGTTTTGAAGTCCAACACATGAGACGGGTCTCCGACATACTTTCGGAGCATAGATACATGGAACACCGGGTGAACTCCCGACAAATTGGGTGGCAAAGCAAGCATATAAGCCACCTCCCCAACTTTCCTAAGCACCTCAAAAGGTCCAATAAACCTTGGGCTCAACTTCCCTTTCTTTCCAAACCTCATAACACCCTTCATAAGCGAAACTTTCAGCAACACCTTCTCACCTACTGAGTAAGACACATCTCGGACCTTTCGGTCTGCATAACTCTTCTGACGCGACTGAGCTGTGCGAAGTCTCTCCCGAATCACCTTCACCTTGTCTAAGGCATCTTGGACTAACTCTGTCCCCAACAACCTAGCCTCGCCGGGCTCGAACCAACCGACCGGAGACCTACACCGTCTCCCATATAAAGCTTCATACGGTGCCATCTGAATGCTGGACTGATAGCTATTATTGTAAGCAAACTCCGCCAAAGGCAAATAATCAGCCCACGAACCACCAAAATCAATGACACAAGCACGCAACATATCCTCTAATATCTGAATAGTACGCTCAGACTGCCCATCCGTCTATGGATGAAATGCTGTGCTCAATTCTACCTGTGAACCCAATTCTCGCTGAAATGTCCTCCAGAATTGAGAAGTGAACTGGGTACCTCTGTCTGATATAATAGAAATGGGAACTCCATGCAATCTCACTATCTCACGGATGAATATCTCTGCCAACCGCTCTGAGGAATAAGTAGTACACACTGGGATGAAGTGAGCTGACTTGGTCAACCTATCCACCACCACCCAAACCGAATCAAACTTCCTCGCTGTCCGAGGGAGTCCACTAACAAAGTCCATAGTTATTCTTTCCCACTTCCACTCAGGAATAGCAATATGCTGGAATACACACCAGGTCTCTGATGCTCATACTTGACCTGCTGACAATTTAGACATCGAGCCACATGGCTCACAATATCTTTCTTCATATTTCTCCACCAGTAATGCTGCTTCAAATCCTGGTACATCTTCGCGGCTCCTGGATGAATAGAATACCGCGAACTGTGGGCCTCCTCCAATATCAACTCACGAAGGCCATCAACATTGGGCACGTATATCCAGCCCTGCATCCGCAATACACCATCACTATCAATAGTGACATCTCTGGCATCATCATGCTGAACTCTGTCCTTAAGGACAAGTAAGTGTGGATCATCATACTGGCGCTCTCGGATACGATCATATAAAGAAGAACGAGCTACTACACAAGCCATCACCCGACTGGGCTCAGAAATATCCAGCCTCACCATCTGATTAGCTAATGCCTGAACATCAACTGCTATGGGTCTCTCCCCAACTAGAATATACGCCAAACTGCCCATACTAATAGCCTTCCATCTCAATGCATCGGCCACTACATTGGCTTTTCCGGGATGATACAAGATAGTAATATCATAGTCTTTAAGCAATTCAAGCCATCTCCGCTGCCTCAAATTTAGATCTTTCTGCTTAAGCAAATGCTGAAGGCTGCGGTGATCTGTATATACATCACAAGATACACCATATAAGTAATGCCTCCAAATCTTCAAGGCATGAACAATAGCAGCTAACTCCAAATCATGAACATGGTAGTTCTTCTCATGGAGCTTTAGCTGACGAGAAGAATATGCAATAACTCTACCCTCCTACATCAACACACAACCGAGTCCAACTCTAGAAGCATCACAATACACCGTATATGACCCTGAAGCTGATGGTAACACAAGTACTGGAGCGGTGGTCAAAGCCTCCTTGAGCTTCTGAAAGCTCTCCTCACATTCATCGGACCACACAAATGGAGCATTCTTCTGTGTCAACTTAGTCAACGGTGAAGCAATAGATGAGAAACCCTGAACAAACCGGCGATAATAGCCTGCCAAGCCAAGAAAACTCCGAATCTCTGTAGCCGAGGAAGGTCTGGGCCAATTCTGCACTGCCTCAACCTTCTGTGGATCAACCCGAATACCATCACTGGACACTATATGTCCCAGAAAACCGACAGTATCAAGCCAGAACTCACACTTAGTGAATTTTGCATAAAGCTTCTCTTCCCTCAACCTTTGTAATACCAATCTCAAGTGCTGTGCATGCTCCTCCTGACTGCGTGAATATACCAGAATATCATCAATAAACACAATCACAAAAGAATCAAGGTACGGCCAAAATATACTATTCATCAAGTGCATGAATGTAGCTGGGGCATTAGTCAACCCGAAAGACATCACCAGGAACTCGTAGTGCCCATATCGCGTCCAGAACGCTGTCTTCATAATATCTGAGTCCCTGATCTTCAATTGATGATAGCCCGATCGAAGATCAATCTTAGAAAATACACTAGCTCCCTGGAGCTGATCAAATAGGTCCTCAATACGAGGTAATGGGTACTTATTCTTCATCGTTACCTTGTTCAGCTGCCCGTAATCAATGCACATTCTCATTGTGCCATCTTTCTTCTTCACGAATAACACCGGTGCACCCCAAGGTGACACACTCGGACGAATGAAACCCTTATCTAAGAGTTCCTGAAGCTGTTCTTTCAATTCTTTTAACTCCGCTGGTGCCATGCGATAGGGAGGAATAGAAATGGGCTGAGTGCCCGGCACCAAGTCAATACCAAAGTCAATATCTCTGTCAGGCGGCATGCCCGGCAGGTCTGTTGGAAATACATCCGGAAACTCCCTCACAATGGGGACCGAATCAAGAACTGGGTGTGTCAGCCTCAACATTTCTAATGAAGGCCAAATAAGACAAACAACCCTTGCCAATCATTCGTTGGGCCTTTATATAAGAAATCACCTTGTCGGACACATAATCAGTCAAGCCACGCCACTCGATCCTCGGATTACCTGGAAT
>JASVEL010004217.1:0-51434 GCA_032618575.1 Nicotiana noctiflora
GATGCAGGTAGGGAAGGTAATTGCTTATGCTTCTCGCAGCTGAAGCCACATGAGAAGAACTATCCTATTCATGATTTGGAGCTAGCCGCCATTGTTTATGACTTGAAGGATTTGGAGGCACTATTTGTATGGTGTGTCTTGCGAGGTGTATACCGACCATCGTAGTCTCCGCACTTGTTCAAACAGAAAGACCTTAATTTGAGACAACGGAGATGGCTTGAGTTGCCGAAGGATTATGACATTACTATATTATATCATCCGGGAAGGCCAATGTGGTGGCCGATGCTTTGAGCCGGAAGGCGGTGAGTATGGGGAGCTTGGCATATATTCCAGCCTGAGGAGAGGCCATTTGCTCATGATGTTCAAGTGCTAGCCAATCGGCTAGTGAGGTTAGATATTTCGGAGCCCGAGCAGGGTATTGGCTTGTGTTGTATCTCGGTCATCTCTATATGATCGTATTCGTGAGCGCCAGTATGATGATCCACATTTGGTCGTCCTTAGGGACAGAGTTCAGCATGATGATGCTAGAGATGTCACCATTGATAGTGGCGGCGTATTGAGGATGCAGGGCCGGATATGTGTGCCCAATGTTGATGGCCTTCGTGAGTTGATTCTGGAGGAGGCCCATAGCTCGCGGTATTCTATCCATCCGGGAGCCGCGAAGATGTATCAAGATTTGAAACAACACTATTGGTGGAGAAAGATGAAAATGGACATTGTCGGACATGTAGCACGGTGCCTCAACTGTCAGCAGGTTAAGTACGAGCATCAGAGGCCCGGCGGTGTATTTCAGCGCATTGTTATTCCTGAGTGGAAATGGGAGAGGATCACTATGGACTTTGTTACCGGACTCCCTCGGACGACGAGGAAGTTTGATTCTGTATGGGTGATTGTGGATAGACTGACCAAGTCAGCTCACTTCATTCCAGTTAGTACTACCTACTCATCGGAGCGGTTGGCGGCGATCTTTATTCGAGAGATTGTTCGGTTGCATGGAGTTCCAGTGTCTATCATATCCGACAGGGGTACTCAGTTCACTTCTCAATTTTGGAGAGCATTTCAGCGAGAGATGGGTACGCGGGTTGAGTTGAGTACAACATTTCATCCCCAGACAGATGGGCAGTCTAAGCGTACTATTCAGATTCCGGAGGATATGTTACGAGCATGTGTGATTGACTTTGGTGGTTCGTGGGACGAGTTCCTACCACTTGCTGAGTTTGCCTACAACAACAGCTATCAGTCGAGTATTCAGATGGCCCCGTATGAGGCATTGTATGGCAGGCGGTGTAGATCCCCGTGGGATGGTTTGAGCCTGGTGAGGATAGGTTGATAGGGACCGAGTTAGTCCAGGATGCTCTGGATATAGCAAAGTTGATCCAGGAGAGGCTTCGTACAACACAGTCTCGTCAGAAGAGTTATGCGGACCGTAGAGTTCGAGAGTTGTCTTTCATGGTTGGTGACAGAGTATTGTTGAAGGTTTCACCTATGAAGGGTGTCATGAGGTTTGGGAAGAAAGGAAAGTTGAGTCCCAGGTACATTGGTCCTTTTGAGATACTTAGGAGAGTTGGAGATGTGGCATATGAGTTGGCCTTGCCGCCCAGCTTATCCAGCGTTCATCCAGTATTCCATGTGTCTATGCTCCGAAGTACATTGGAGATCCGTCTCATGTATTAGATTTCAGCACCATTCAGCTTGATGGTGATCTATCCTATGATGTGGAGCCTATTGCCATTTTGGGACTGCAGGTGAGAAAATTGAGGTCTAAGGAGATTGCATCAGTTAAGGTTCAGTGGAGAGGTCGACCCGTAGAGGAGGCCACTTGGGAGATCGAGCGGGAGATGCGGAGCAGATATCCTCACTTGTTTGAGACTTCGGTATGTTTCTTGACCCGCTCAAGGACGAGCGTTTGCTTAAGAGAGGGAGAATGTGACGACCCGGCCCGTCGTCACGGGAATTACCACCCCGTTATGTTGAAATTGTATGTTTTATGCGTTTATATCAGTGTTAAAGTCTATCGGGTGATTTAGGAGTGATTTGGATTGAAAATGAGGCATATAGCCTTTTTGAAAGAGACTTGAATAAGGAAAGTCAACCCGGAGTTGACTATTTGGTTAGAGGGCTCGGAATCGAATTCTGATGATTCGGTTAGTTCCGGAAGGTGATTTGTGACTTAGGGGAGCGATCGGAATTGAATTTGGAGGCCCGTGTAGAAATAGGCTTGAATTGGCTAAGGTTGAATTTTGGCGAAATCCGAACGGTAGGTGAGATTTTGATCCGGGGGTCGGAATGGAATTCCGACAGTTGCAGTAGCTCCGTTAGGTGATTTTGGATATGTCCGCAAAATTTCAGGTCATTCGGACGTTGTTTAGTCGGGTTTTTGATTGATTGTGTAATTCGGAATGTTTTAAGGAATTTAGGCTTGAATTCGATGCGAATTATGGGTTTTGATGTTGTTAGACGTGTTTTGAGGATTTGAGCAAGTTCGAATAAGGTTTTAAGATGTGTTGTTGTGTTTGGATGAGGTCCCGGGGGCCTCCGGGTGTTTTCGGATGGTTAAACGGGAGAAAATGTGGAAAATTGCAGGTTTTGACTCTGGTTCTGTTGTTTTCGCTCCCGCGGAAATGGGGGCGCAGGAGCGAGTCCGCAGGAGCGGACGAGGGGGCACAGGAGCGCTTGGCTTCGCAGAAGCGGAAATCTTTCCGCCGAAGCGGCGTCGCAGGAGCGTAGAGGAGACCGCAGAAGCGGGATTTGCCAAGAGATGGGAAGTCCGCAGAAGCGGAAGGACGATCACATAGGCGAGTCCGCAGAAGCGGACTCTTGATCGCAGAGGCGGAAAGGACCGCAGGGGCGGAAGAATTTCTGCAGAAGCAGACCCGCAGGAGCGGTCCGTGTATCGTAGGAGTGGAAATGGCCAAATAGGCCTGGGTTCGCGAAAGCGACCAATTGGTCGCAGAAGCGGTTCCGCAGGGGCGGAAAATGGTCCGCAGAAGCGAAAATCGCAGTGAATTAATTGTATCAGAAGTTAGAAAATTTCAGAAACATTTCACACATTTGGGTCTCGGCTTTAGAGGCGATTTGGGCGATTTTGAATAGAAACTCAAGGGAAATCATCAGGTAATCAACTATGGACTTAAACTATGATTAGTATTGGTAATATTATGCAATTATATCATGAAAATGGAGGAATTTGGGGTAATTCATGGAAGATTTAGCCATAGGCTTGAACTTTAGAAAATCAAGGTTTTGAATGGGCAAATGGAGTCCAAATTTGGTAAAATTGATATGCTTAGACTCGTATTGAGATGAGGGTTCCGAATATATGACTTTCGTGATTTTTCGAGAAGCGTACCGAAAGTCGGGTTTTGACAACTTTGGGAATTTTGATGTAAATTGAGTTGTTTTGATTGGGTGTCGTCCCATTGGCCTAATTTGTTGTGTTTCTACCGTATTTGATCAGATTCTACGCGTGCGGAGCTTGATTCTCGTGGCAAGGGCATTGAGGAGTAGTCGTCGCGCCGTATTGAGGTGAGTAATAGATGTGGGTGATGACCAGCGGGTTCGAAACCCCGATATACCACTTTGTGACGCTGTATAGCGGCGAGACACGTACTCTCTTGTGAGTGCGAGGTCGATTGTGATTGGGGACTATGGCTTAGTCCGACTTATTGATACTGTATTATGATATTAGGCTATTCTTGAGCCGTCGAACCTCCTTCTCGGATGGTTGCATACTATATATTGAGATATTGGCCACTCTTGAGCCGAGGAACCCCCTTCTTGGGCGGTTGAGTATAATTGTGGGCCGTGAGCCAGTTATTGGATCCCGCGAGAATCGTTATCATTGTCTTATCATATTGACATGCTAGTTACTACCAGTCCGTAGCTATTTCTGTTATCATGCTATGTCCAATCTCTGGAACTTGGTATTACTGTTTTCCAACCGAAAAATGATAAAAAGGTTTTCAAAACTACTTTTGAGCCTGCAAGGCTGTATTTGCATATTAGCTGACTGGTAGTGGATCGGGCTGCGCGCCGCAGCAGTATATATGTTGGATCGGACTGCACGCCGCAGTGATATTGTGCTTGGGCTGTAGGAGCCCCTCCGGAGTCTGAACCCCCGCAGTGAGCACGGGTACCCAAATTGGATCGGGCTACGCGCCGTAGCGGTCATATCATGCATTGCATTGCATTTAGCTACATCCGCTAGTTGTTATACTGTGTTGCTGGTACTTGTTGGTACAGGTACAGTCGATATTGATTCTGTGACAGGGTATTTGATTACATCTTTACATAGTGCTTTATTGCGGATTTCTTATCTGCGCTGTCTTACCCTTGTTTATTACCACTGAGTCTCGCAGTACTCATTTTACTCCCTGCACCTTGTGTGCAGATCCAGGTACCTCTCAGCAGTGATCTAGTAGCCGTGCGAGGCGACGTTTGTGGATATTCGAGGTAGCTGCAGAGTCCGCAGGACCCGATATTCCTTCTTACTGTCTTGATTTTGTATCGACTTTTCTTTCCACACTTGGTATCTTGTAAACCTTTATACACTCATGTTCAGTAGAGGCTCATGACTCTTGACCCTTTGGTCTATGGGAGTTAATGTATTATGGGACTTGGTTCCCCGTTTTTGTTATATGTATCGCTGTTATTTCGTGAATTAATATTGCTTAAATGGGCTAAAGAGAGCTTCTAGCTCCATGGTTGATATTGATTGGTCAGGCTGGCTTAGCTATGTGCTGGGCGCCATCACGACCGGATTTGGGGTCGTGACAAGGTAAGTATCCTACACCTTAAAGAAAAGATAAAACTTTTATCCAAAGAAAAACTGGCTGATTTGCTGATGGACTTCATAGATGAGTTTGAAATATTAAACAGTGAGAAAGATGTTCTGTCTAAAGAATGTGTTATCCTAGAAGAAAAATGTAAAAGACTTGAGTCTAGGGCTGATAAAAGTGACAACATAAGTACTGAGTGTCACACCTCCTTTTTACGCATGTCCGCGAGGGCGCGAGGCATAAAAGGGAGTTTTTCCAATTAAAGGACAATCGAAACGGGATTCATTTATTGAGAGATTCAGAGTCGCCACTTGGGAGATTTATAGTTTCCCAAGTCACCGGTTTGAATCCCGAATTGAGGAAAAGTTTGACTCTATTTAACAGTCTGCGTACCAGAAATCTGGATAAGGAATTATGTTAACCCGGGAGAAGGTGTTAGGCATTCCCGAGTTCCGTGGTTCTAGCACGGTCGCTCAACTGTCATATTTTGGCTTATTTAACTGATTTATAACATATTAACCTATAGTGCAATTTTAAAGTTATTTACCGCTTTTTGTCAATTATTACTACTTAAGAAAAAGAACGTTGTTTAAGAATACGTTTTCGGATCACGTCACATAAAATGCACCCGGATCCTCGACACATTCTTATTCAACGTTGTTGGATTTGGATTTGGGTCGCATGAAATACACACCCGTATTTAAGAAAGGTAAAATAGAAAAAACACACCTAAAATGACTAACATATTACTACTTGCGGAGGGCCGTGCAATTAGCTAAACGGCTTGTCCTAAATTCTAATTATTTTTAACGCAGGTATATCTAGGAAGATCCCCTAATTTTATATTGAAGCTTGTCTTATTTTGTAAAAAAAATAAATAAATCTAAATTGACTATATATATATATATATATATTATTATTTTACCTATAAATATACAAAAAAAAATATATCCTAATTAAACAAATATTTGTAAGTGCAAACTTTTATCTAATTAAAACCTCGTTTCATGCCATATTTGATAAATAAGCATTACTAAAACCTGAAAATGACGAATAGCATAAAATATATATATCAAAATAAACTTACCATTTTTTATTAATTAATTTAAACTAATTATTTTAAGAACTAAAGAAATTAACCACTGAGGGATGTCATTAACTAGATTAAACACTAGCCTACATATTGCCTAATAAAAATTGATACAAAGGAATCGTATAAGAAAAATTGAATACATATATATCATATATATATATATATATATATATATATATATATATATATATATATATATATATATATATATATATATATATATATATACTACCAAGGCTTAATTTGTAATTATACAAAATACGTTACTAATAACAGTTAAAGCCGCGAATGAATTAATTGAAACTTACTATTAACCTCGCTTTTTAATAATTTATAAAATTAAAGTTAATTAATAAACCCCAACCTATTTTTATTATTAAGAAAATTTTGATCGAAATTGCGCGAACGCATATTCCAAATTAATTTTTAGAAATACATTTACGATTATATTACGCGAACGTATATAATCGTAATACTAATCTAAATTGGTCATAAAGCAAAGCTATGAATATTTATCAATTTGTTAGATCTAAATTATGAGTTTAATACGGGAAAATTTTCATAAATACAATCGTTATAAGAGTAAATTTCATTCTATACAACTATAGTTGAAATCATGTTTTGTACAACATTTTTTTTATTTTTTCATAAAAATCAAATATCCACAACTAGTATCCAAAATATAGTAAAATCCCTGTAATTAAGGAAATTTATTAATTATCAAATCAATTCAAACCTAAAAAAATCTCCACTAGTTAGATAATAATTAACCGATTATTAAGAGATGTTATAAGTCATTTTTCAAATCACTTTGTATGTCTTCTCTTTACAGCTATTTTAATAAGGCTGATGCTGAACAAAATAATTAAATTACTACTATTAACATTACATGTTATGGCTATTAACCCATGCTTGACATACTAATTTTTATAATAAAAGAAAAACTTAATGATGTACACGTATACTTGAGGCTGAAATGAGAAAGGAAAAAAAAAATTAACATGAATATGGATATTATGAATCTCTATTAAAAGAACTCAAAACATTTGCTACCACATTTTGCTAACTAACAAAAACTATAACAGTAATGAACTACAATCAATTTCTTACATACCAATGTTCAAAGGAACACATCAAAGCTGTCGCAGTAAAAAAAATCTAACATCGAGCAACAACAGTTAAATAGTTATATAAAGTACATCCTTAATCTTGAACACAAATTATAAAATAACCAACTCAGAATTTAACATGAATATTATTAATACATA
Organism: Nicotiana noctiflora; assembly: GCA_032618575.1. Lineage (NCBI taxonomy): Eukaryota > Viridiplantae > Streptophyta > Magnoliopsida > Solanales > Solanaceae > Nicotiana > Nicotiana noctiflora. Next base: position 7,140 of record JASVEL010004217.1, read on the forward strand.
ATCAAATTTCAGATCCAAACTTTGACTATGCTTTGACTGATGTCCATGGGAATACCTGAACAGCAAGAGGAGAGGAAAAAAATAAGTATGAGCAATAATTCCAACAATGCAACAATAACAACCAGCAACTCCCAGTAACAGATTTTAAAACCAGTTAAAATTTTCTAATAGCAAAAAACATCAGCACCAAAACATGCAACTAAAACAGCCCTAACTATCAAATTCTCACTGTTTTTTTTTTGTTCAAATCCTCTCAAGTGTGTATGTTATATTCTTTTTCAGTGTGTAAAAACTGTCCGAGTGTTTTTTCTCTTCTTCTGTGTAATCTCACCCTCTTATATATTGAAAAGCAGCATCAACCCTCTTTTAATTAAAAATCTCAATTGTTGTCCCATTCCAGCCTTAAAGTGACCCCTTTTTTCAACACCCTAAAAATAACTATCCTTTAAATAATAATAAAAAGTACCGCTACTTAATTATCACATACTAACTGTTTAATTGTCCTCCATTACTAAACTAATATGCACACGCCTAATTGTTACTGCAAACACAATAAGAAATTTTCCTTCACCTATAGCCAGTTTCAAACAAGGTGACATCTAAGCAAAAGAATCGGACAGCTTAAACTTCAATCTAATGAAATACACTAATCAACATATCCCTAGAATTAAACGTTACAACCATAAACACGATTGGACGAAGAAATGAAATTAAACAACAAACAACACTTATTTTTATCACATTTCCAATTCAGCAAAAACAAAGATATACATAGGTAAATGTTCTTAGAAATAAAGACATTTCAGACATCATCATAATCCAAAAAGAGGGAGGAATAATACTTATCAGCAGTGAATATTGCTGATTAAAAAGTGATCAGAATAAAACTGCAAAGACAATGTCATTGATTGAAAGAGACTAATTTTAAAGAAAGCAAAGCTTTTAATGGGCCAACAGGGAGTGGCTCTTTACAAACACGAATCTCTTCGAACATAGGAGTCAACAACTTAAGCCTCCTAGCTAAATTACGATACTGCTTTTTAACTGAATTTCTGAACTCATTAATGCTCGATATTTCAATCACTATTTCAATCAGAGATCGAATTGGGCTAATTCCGGATCCGGTAGTGAAGATTAAAACCATTTGATTCTTCTCTGGCGGAGATATTTGATCCAAATCAAAGCCTTTTCCCATGACTTGACTCAACTCCACAACATCGCCTATCTGAAGTCCACAGAGGAGCTCCACGGTGGATCCGGAGATACTTTTTATGAGGAATTCAAATACGCCTTTGGAGGAAGCAAGCGACAGCGACGGGTGAAACGGTGACGAGAGGTGCGGTTGTCCAGAGGTTCGTGTCCTGACGAACGGCGGCCGTGGAAATGGATAGACGGTGGCGAAACTGGTGGCGGAGTTAGTGGTCGAGAGGTCTAAGGAGGAGATGAAGTGGGGGGGGGGTCGTGTGTGTTGCGGCTGTTGACTCGTCGGACAGTAGGGTCCTTTGGACGAGTTCGCCGGCGGCTTGGTGTGAGTGGTCGCCGGAAATGGCGGAAAAGCAGTGGTGATGTGCTGGGGTGGCTGGCGGCGGCTGGAGAGGATGAAGAGGGGGTGAAGCGTTTTAGGTTTAGGGTTAGGAAAGAATGAAAATAAAATGAGAGAGGGGATTGTTTGGGTTAGGGGCGGACCTGGGTCAATGGGTCGACCCGGTGGTTTTGGACTGGACTGGATTGGAGGAATTTCGTTTGGGCTTTTGGATTAAATTTGGCCCACAGTTGATTTCCTAATTCAAATTATACACCAAATTACCTAAAAACAAATAAATTTAACCTTAAAAAATAATTAATCATAATTATATATTAAATTACAAGATTTGGATATTAAGACTAATAATCCTAATTTAAATTATACACTAAAATCAACTTAAAACGCCAAATTACCTAATCAAATTCAACAATTAAACTTATGAACACATGAAGTCAATTTTCAATCAAATTCTACAATTAATTTTATGAACAAACACATAATCAACAATATACAAGAATCAAAGTCCAATTAAACTCAAAAACAAACTTAATAATTAATTGAACTACAAATTAAATCTAACAACACTACAATCAAAATAAACATCCAATTGATTAACTACACATTCTTATGTTAAAAACAAAATAAATAAACAAGTTTCATGAATAATCTGGACTCATGGTGAACGACAAATCAAGAAGATAATCCAACCAACATACAACAATTTCGGATCTGAAAATACTAACAAAATATGGACAAGAACAAAAAATTGAAATCGGCATATACATGTAGATATATAAAATATACCCAATATACGCATATATAATCATGAGACCAGCTTCATCAATCGAATTCTTTTTGTATATATATATATATACAAAAAGAAAAATAAACAAAATAAGGAAAAAGAAAACGAAGGAGGGGAGGGCTGGCTCCCGAATTGCTGCCCGGTGGTTGTTCATGGGAGGCTTCCGGCGGGTGTTGTTGGAGGGTTTGTGGTGTGTAGGTTAAAGTGAAGAAGAAGAAGAGGGGGTGGGGTGTAAGGGTGTGATGGCTAGGGAGTTTTAGGTTTAAGATTTGGTTTTTTGGAAATGAAGTGTAAAAATGAAAGAAAGGGGTCTTTTGGGTTATGGGGCAGACCGGGTCGTTGGGTGTTTTGGGTTGGGTAGAATTGGCTTGGGCTTGGGGTTGATTCAAGAATTGGCCTAATTCCGAATTCGTTCTTCTATTTTTTGTTCTCTTTTCTTTTATTAATTAATAAAACTAAAAAATGCTACGATTAAGTTATAAAACCTAGAATTATCTTAAAATACTAATTAACTCCTAATAATAATTAGCACATAAAATTAAACGTCAATTAAAATAAAAATCGCACAATTTAGACATTAAATGCTTAAAAATACAAAAATACATATTTTTTATGACTTTTCATTTCCGTAAAATAAACTTAATTGTAAACTTGAATTTTATATAAATATGCAACATATTTCTGTATATTTTATTTATTTAAACAAGCAAATATGCACAGATAAAAATGCAAATAATACAAGAAAATAACACAAAATTCACAACAATTGCAAGTAAACTAAAATTATTTTATTTTGAATCTTTGGGAGTATTTCTCTTATAGGGCAAAAATCACGTACTCACAGCTGCCCCTCTTTGCGCGTAAACATGAAGAGTTTTCGTGCAAAGATAAGTGAGCGGATACGAGCGATTTTTGCCCGTTTGAGTACTCCGTGTGAAGCATTTTTTAAAAGACTTGACCGAACCTTTGCTTCAAAAGGTCTCCTACATATCCTGGGCTAAACAGGAATCAGGTCAATGTAGTTCGGGAAGTTTTGGTAGCTGGGACTACCGTGACTTCTGTGATATCGCTGTTATTGCTGCTGCATGCTGTAACCACTGCTTTACTGAACTCCTTATTACACCGTGCTAAAAGGAAAACAAGAAGCTAAGCTAGTCTATGGATTATAAGATCTCATCTGTCTTTATGTCGCCTTGCGTTCTTGTCATCTTATGACTCTTTCAGTGCTTCCTTCTGAGAACTTGGAGGTGGCTCTGACCTTCGATCCTTTGAACATCAGGTCTCCTTGTTTTTCTCAATTTGCTGTGGATATAGCTTTCTCCGTCGAGTCTGCTATGTTGCGAGAGGGGTAGTCAAAGTTTGATCCGGCCACTGTTTCATTCTTTCTTGTTTCTGAACTTGGATTTGTGTTGGGGATCTTCCGATGTGTCCCTTTGCATTCATGGTGGGTTGCTGGTTTCAATACCTACGATGTAAAAACTGAAAAAAATATTCCTCTTGTGATACAGGTGGGTGCCTGATTCTAAGACACGAAAATGTATTCCCTTGTTATACAGGTGGGCGCCTATTTGCTAAGACGTGAAAAGTATTCCCTTGTTATACAGGTGGATGCCTATTCTAAGGCAATGAAAAGTATTCCCTCGTTATACAGGTGGGCGCCTAATGCCAAGACATGAAAATGTATTCCCTCGTTATACAGGTGGGCGCCTAATGCTAAGACATGAAAATGTATTCCCTTGTTATACAGGTGGGCGCCCATTGTTAAGACATGAGAATGTATTCCCTCGTTATACAAGTGGGCGCCTAATGCTAAGACATGAAATGTATTCCCTCGTTATACAGGTGGGCGCCTAATCCTAAGACATGAAAAGTATTCCCTTGTTATACAGGTGGGCGCCTATTGTTAAGACATGAAAATGTATTCCCTCGTTATACAGGTGGGCGCCTAATGCTAAGACATGAAATTTATTCCCTCGTTATACGGGTGTGCGCCTAATGCTAAGACATGAAAAGTATTCCCTTTTATACAGGTGGGCGCCTATTGTTAAGACATGAAAATGTATTCCCTCGTTATACAGGTGGGCGCCTAATGCTAAGACATGAAATGTATTCCCTCGTTATATAGGTGGGCGCCTAATGCTAAGACATGAAAATGTATTCCCTCATTATACAGGTGGGCGCCTAATGCTAAGACATGAAATGTATTCCCTCGTTATACAGGCGAGCACCTAATGCTAAGACATAAAAAGTATTCCCTTGTTATACAGGTGGGCGCCTATTGTTAAGACATGAAATGTATTCCCTCGTTATACAGGTGGGCGCCTAATGCTAAGATACGAAATGTATTCCCTCGTTATACAGGTGGGCGCCTATTTTCTAAGGTACAAAAATGTATTCCCTTGTTATACAGGTGGGCGCCTATTTGCTAAGATATGAAGAGTATTTTCTTGTTTCCTCGTTCAAACGAGAAAATTTTTTGACCACGACAGAAAATTTTCTGCCCCAGTTTGTGTGACTTTCATTGTGGCGTATCTCCCTGCCATTTTTCAGCCTTTATTTTCGTGTGAAACCAAAGAAAATTTTATTAGTTTCAAAGCATGGTGAGTAACCTTGACACTCCTGCTGGGACTGTTTATTTTTCTTTTCTTCCATCTCTTTTGCTATGTGCCTCCCAATTGGTCGAGGATAATTTCACTTGCTGGGGATGATTTCTCTGTTGGAGATGGACTTTCCATTCATCCGTTTCCCCCTCTCTTTCTTCAAAACACTCTGGGGAATCTTTTTAACTCCAAACCACTCTCTTCACGAGTTTCTCTTTCCTTCAATACTGCATGGGCCAGGAAGTTATAGATGCAGATATTGGGATCGTTTGCTATGGATGGATTTTCCTTTCTCCTTCCTTTTCTGTGTGGTCTTGACCATCTCAAAACTTGGTCAGTAATCCATCGGAGTCCTGCTGAGGGTCTTCTTGGAACTTTGATTTGTAAGTTCCTCAAACACCACTTATCAACTTTTCTCCATATTATCCATTGTAATGTCTCGGCGACTGGTAGTAGACTTTAAAAACCTTTCTTTTAAATACACAGAGAAAGAATTTCTAGAAAAGTCTTTTAGACAAAAGAGATGAAAAGAAAAAGAGAAAATATTTCTGAACAAAAATGCTGAGAAAAGAAAAGAAAAGAAAAGAACTTATCTGGATGGTATGACTATTCCCAATGATCACGTCATGCATTCCAGATTAAACGACCCAGTCTATTTGTATCAATCACTTTCTGATGGTCTATTTTCCCGGGGTAAACAGATGTGCAATTTTTTGCCCATGTGTATCACTTCCGCCGAAACTCGTCTTGTCGACTCATAGCGCCCTTCGAGGGGTTTTCAATAATAAGACTCTCTCATTTCTCTCAGCTCACATCGCCTTAAGGTGCCCGTAAAGGTTTTCACCCAAAGACTCTCTCATTTTGATTCATCTCAGCTTACGTCGCCTTACAGTGCCTTTTGAAGGTTTTTACTGATAAGACTCTTTCATTTTATTTTTTCATTTGGGGATTGGAGCGTTGCCAATAAGATTCTCTCTGTTGGGAATTCTCTCAACTCATGGCCCTTTTCAGTTGAGGATCAGTGTATCACCCTGAACCCTCATTTTCCTATCCTAACACTTATTAAACAATGATCGGGAGGTCTTTTGGACATAACATGGGGTTTTGTGGGTCATCAAGAAGTTTTAAATAACTTGATGAGTAAAGGAATACAACTCTTGGAATCAAATGTTTTTAAATGGAAACATAACTTATGCCCCAGTTTTCTGATTTGGGGATTTTTGAATTGCGTGACATTTGTCACGTTGCGACCGAGCCGTGTGGCGCCTACGTATCCTACTTGAGGAATCAGGTCAAACATAGTTCCAATCAACTTGTGTTTTTCTTATCCTCATTTTTTTCTTTTTTTTCTTTTTTTCTTTTTCTTTCTTTTCTTTTATTGTTAACGATTCCAAAAAGAGGGGTATGAAACAAAAATAATTAAGGCTCAAAAGGGAATGCAAAGGTTGAAAGTGTTTGGATAGAAGAAAGAATTGCCTCCGTCATTTCATTGTTCGATAAACATCAAATACAGACAAATGAGCAAGCAATTATCATGATCAAAGAAATTACACATAATATCTCTTGACTGCATCAGAGTTGATGGCCATGTCGGTGTTTCTTCCTTCAATATCTGTCAGACACAAAGCGCTATTGGATAGCACCCTGGTCGCAATATAAGGTCCTTGCCAATTTGGGGCGAACTTGCCCTTTGCTTCAATCTGATGCGGGAGAATCCGTTTCAACACTTGTTGCCCTACTTCTAATTTTCTGGGGCGCACCTTCTTATTGTATGCTCTTGCCATTCTCTTTTGATACAACTGGCCATGACATACTGCTGCCAATCTCTTTTCATCAATTAAACTCAACTATTCTAGCCGTGCTTTGACCCATTCATCATCATCGATCTCGGCTTAAGTGACAATTTGGAGAGATGGAATTTCGACCTCTGCTGGTATTACTGCTTCAGTTCCATATACCAGCAAGTAAGGAGTTGCACCTACTGAAGCGCGGATAGTAGTGCGATAACCCAACAATGCAAATGGTAGCTTTTCATGCCATTGCCTAGATCCTTCTACCATTTTTTGTCAATATCTTCTTTATATTCTTGTTCGCTGCCTCAACCGCGCCATTTTCTTTGGGACGATATGGGGTGGAATTACGGTGTGTAATCTTGAACTGTTGACATACTTCTTTCATCAAACCACTATTAAGATTAGCACCGTTGTCCGTGATGATCATCTTTGGGATCCCAAATCTACAGATGATATGGGAATGGACGAAGTCTACCACTGCCTTCTTGGTCACTGACTTGAATGTCTTCGCTTCAACCCATTTGGTAAAATAGTCAATGGCTACCAGAATGAACCTGTGACCATTGGAAGTTGCCGGCGCGATAGGTCCAATGACATCCATGCCCCACACAACAAATGGCCAGGGTGCTGACATTGTATGCAATTCCGTTGGCGGAGAGTGAATAAAATCTCCGTGTACCTGACACTAATGGAACTTCCGCACAAAATTTATACAATCATGCTCCATGGTGAGCCAGTAATACCCTGCCCGTAGGATCTTCTTCGCCAATACATATCCGCTCATATGTGGCCCACATACTCCGACGTGTACCTCGTCATCACTGTTGTGGCTTGACTTGCATCTATACATCGCAACAATCCCAAATCCGGGGTTCTTTTGCACAACACTCCTCCACTAAGGAAGAATCCATTCGCCAATCGCCGAATAGCTCTTTTCTGATCTCCGGTCGCCTGCTCTGGGTATATTCCCATTCTGAGGTATTCTTTGACATCGTGAAACCATGGCTCGCCATCCATTTCCTCCTCAATCATGCTACAGTAACCATGCTGCTCATGAACCTGGATATGCAACGGGTCAACATGAATTTTGTCTGGGTGATGCAACATTGATGCCAAGGTGGCTAGTGCATCAGCAACCTTATTGTGAACTCTCGAAATGTGTCTGAATTCCACCGATCGAAATCGCTTGGTCAGATCGTGCAATCATTGCCGATATGGTATAAGCTTCCAATCACGGGTCTCCATTCACCTTGAATTTGATGTACCAGGAGGTCCGAGTCTCCCAAGACCAAGACGTCCTGGACATCCATGTCTGCAGCTAACCGTAATCCCAAAATACAAGCCTCATATTCAGCCATGTTATTGCTACAATAGAATCGCAGTTACGCCGTAACAGGATAATGATGTCCTGTTTTCCGAAATGAGCACTGCTCCTATCCCAACTCCTTTCGAGTTTACGGCTCCATCAAAGAAAAGCTTCCATCCTGGTTCCTCCGTTGATTCCACCTCATCTACGTGCATCACTTCTTCATCGGGGAAATACGTCCTCAATAGCTCAGACTCTTCATCAACAGGATTTTCAGACAAGTGATCAGCCAACGCTTGGGCCTTCATGGCCGTCCTTGTTACATAGACGATATCAAACTCCGTGAGTAATATCTTCCACTTTGCTAGCCTTCTTGTGGGCATAGGCTTTTGGAAGATATATTTCAATGGGTCCAAGCGTGAAATGAGATAAGTAGTATATGATGACAAATAATGTTTCAACTTTTGGGCTACCCAAGTCAAGGCGTAGCATGTCTTCTCTAGTTGAGTATACTTAACCTCATATACTGTAAACTTCTTACTGAGATAGTAGATGGCTTGCTCCTTTCTCCCTGTACCGTCATGTTGCCCCAGTACGCATCCAAAAGAATTCTCCAGTACCGTTAGATAGAGAATCAATGGTCTTCCTGGTTCAGGTGGAACTAACACTGGTGGATTCGGTAGATAACACTTGATTTGGTCAAAGGCTTCCTGACATTCCGTCGTCCATTCTATCGCAACATCTTTCTTCAACAGCCGAAAAATGGGTTCACAGGTTGCCGTGAGTTGAGCAATGAATCTGCTGATATAATTCAATATTCCCAATAGACTCATTACCTCTGTTTTATTCTTCAGCGGTGGAAAATCTTGGATGGATTTGATCTTGGACGGGTCCAACTCAATGCCTCGCCGGCTGACGATGAATCCCAACAACTTTCCTGATGGCACCCCAAAAGCACACTTGGCCGGGTTGAGTTTGATATCATACCTTCGAAGTCTTTGGAAGAACTTCCTTAGGTCTGTTACATGATCCTATTGCCGTCTAGACTTTATGATTACATCATCCACGTACACTTCAATCTCTTTATGTATCATGTCATGCAACACAGTGGTCATCGCTCTCATGCACGTTGCCCCAGCGTTCTTCAAACCGAATGGCATTACTCTGTAGCAATAGGTTCCCCATGGCGTAATGAAAGCTGTCTTTTTTGCATCTTCTTCATCCATCAAAATCTGATGATATCCTGCATAGCAATCCACGAAGGACCCGATCTCGCGCCCCGCGCAATTATCAATCAGGATATGGATGTTGGGAAATGGAAAATTATCTTTAAGGCTTGCTTTGTTGAGATTGCGGTAATCAACACACACCCTGATCTTTCCATCCTTCTTTGGTACTGGTACCACGTTGGCCAACCAATCGAGATATCGAGTGACGCAAAAACTTTAGCTTGTAACTGCTTAGTCACTTCTTCCTTAATCTTGACGCTCATATCCGTTTTAAACTTCCTTAGTTTTTGCTTGACAGGAGGGTAGGCCGGGTCAATGGGCAATTTGTGAACCACTAAATCGGTGCTCAATCCTGGCATGTCATCATATGACCACGCGAAAACATCTTTGAAATCAATGAGGGTTTTGATTAGTTCTTACCTGATATTTGGCTTGTCACACTTCCTTTCGAATAAGTAGGGTCAATAGTTCAGCATTTAGGCCGTAACATTTAGCAACAAATAAATATTTAACCCAACAAGTGCTCTCCGAACCAAGCTAGATAGTCTCCTATCACTAGGCTCACCAACCAACCTGGACTTTTTTTTGTTATTCCTACCGGATATCAAAACAAACCATAAGGATTGTTTCTAGCCATGAGTTCCCCTATGACATAAGCGCTCTTGGGTGGGGTGGGCCATTCCATCAAATCTTTGAGAAGGCCGTCGGAATCAAACGAAGGTCGAAGGACCATTCGATTCATTAAGGGGCATAGCGGCGCCCTCGCCCGGCGCCATTTCCGGACCTAGCAGCAGACGGGCGGGTCGTGCCTGAATTCAGACTGTGAACCGCCCTGACCAAGTCGTCAACAAAAATATTCCAAGAGTGATAATAAAAAACACCTGGGAATCAAAAAATTGAAAGGATAGGAGAGTCACAGCCCCCAACCAAGGGAGTGGTTACATTCACTATGTCCCCTTATTCCCGATGGGCTTTTAGCCCATCGAAGATCATGACCCAGAAATCACTTTCTGAGTCACCTACGTTTTTTTCTTTGTCCCAGAATCTGATTGTCCATAGGCGACGATCCACATCCATCTCATCCAGGTGTGTTTCCAGGATGAATCGGACCAAAATTCTTGTACGACCCCGGATAATGTGGTAAAATAGAATCTAAGCAGATACCTTTCTTCATACCCTGTATTATACCCTCCCACCAAGGATGAAATGTGTTCAAAGAACGATAAAAATGAGGCGTACTGCTTGAGCTGACCTCTGAATTACCCGAGGAAGATCCGATATTACCACTATCAGAAGAAGTCCTGCTATCAATCGTCAATTTTTCGAACTTCTCACACAGCGTATAATCATCCAGGTCGTCGATATTTCCGAGTGATCCACAAACGACGAAAATCTCTCTTTTTCCTATCCCTATCTCGATGAGCCGAAACTAAAGCTCTTATTTTCTGTTGAGTATTAGTTCGAGTAAGCCTTGAATGAGCCCCCGAAAGTCCAAGCTTGAAAATAGCTGTGGATATTTTGAGTCCCTCAGAACGCAACTCCCTTATGAGTTGGAAGCCAAGACAAAGGGATTCCACTTCATAGGTACCGTTCGCGTCACGTGAAGGCTCGCTCAGAACATATACCGAGCTTTTATTATAAAGAAAGGAAGAGAACAAAGAGGAGTACTCCACTCCAAAAGAGAAGGAACAGAAAGAGCAGGCGGAATCTCTCGTCGTCTTCACGGAATTTATTCATCTGAATGAGCGAAAAAAGAGAGTTCTACCGGGGAATTACGCTTTTTCTCCCGCCTCAGCTTCGCGGATGGAAGGAGGGCGAGAGCGTAGCACGTCGGTCACTGAGAAGTCGGACGACTCTTCAGTAACCCAGGGTGATCTGACCCCTTCGACGCTTTTTTCGCTGTATACCCCCTCCATCCTTCGGAAGTGGAAGAAAGTGGCCATCCCTGCTCATATTCTCGACATTCCCCAGAAGTGGACGAACAATCAGCGTACGTAATTGAGTTTCATGCCATCATGTCTTTCTGCCCAGCAGCGCTGGAAACCGCTTTCATGCGTCTTGGTTGTTTGTGGAGAAGAAAACCCGCCTAAAAACAAAGATTCTATTTTCAATAGTTTCAAAGGCTTGAAGGAGCGTAGCCTTATTCAAAAGGAATTGATAGGAAGACTTTTCTCTCTTCGATTATCTCCTACAATAATATAAGAGGCAAGCCCTTCTTAGAAAGCATGCACTAAGTTACTTACGGAATCTCAAATATTTCTCGACGCCGAGTGAAACGGTTCCTCGCTAAATAAAACCAAAGTTCCACTACAACCAATTAGAGGTTCGGCTTCCTTCTCCCCCACGTTTTAGCCTTTTGGACCCCTGAAAAAAAAAAGAAAGCTGAAATCAAAAAGAAAGAAGAGAAATTGGGCCATGTTTCCCGAGAGAGGCCGCCGTCGTAAAAATAAATTAGTATTTTTAGGAAATTCTCGGTAAGAAGGAAGGGGATGTTTTTTTTTTCTGTTTTAAGAAAAGGAAAATCTTATATCCCGAATGATTGTACATTGCAAGTTGAATTAGGAATTCTGTGTAGGAAGAGCACTCCTACTTACTTTGGGAAGAAATCCTAGACACCTTAGACACCGGATCCTCGGTAGGACTCTTATTTGATAGGCATTAGGGGATTTGAGGTTTTGGGGTTTCACTCGCAGACCCAGCCCTGCTGCTTCCATAAGTATCCTATCCTACCACTAAACAAAACAAGCTTAAAATGGGGCTTATTCTTGAACAAACCTTACTGTAGAAAAAAAGGGATTTTCTTTCTCGGCTTGACTAAACTTTCTTTTTCTTATACTCCCCTTTGAGAAGAGAAGGTTTTACTACCCCACATAATATATGTATACCTCAAAAGAGGTTTTTGTACCGATCCGTTTGGAAAGATACGTAGGGTATACCTCGATGTTCAAATACCCGAGACGGATATAATAGCAAAGAGGAAGGAGTTTTTCCACTTAAAGGACAATCGGTTCGGGATTTTTGTTTCATTATCAGAGTCGCCACTTGGGAAAACAATGGTGTCCCAAGTCACCGATTAATCCCGAATCCGAGGAATTTGACTCTTTTATTAATGTCCGCGAAACAAAGATCTGGATAAGGAACTCTGTTAACCCGGGAGAAGGTGTTAGGCATTCCCGGATTTCGTGGTTTTAGCATGGTCGCTCAATCATCGTTCTTGACTCTTGTTTCACTCATTACAGATGTTAACAATACATATGTTCTTTTACTTTAATATTTTATAGAATTGCGACATCGCGAAAATGCACCTCGAGTCACACCGCAACCAGTACGCCTGTGACCTTTGGTACATTTCGGCTTTGACGCGATTTAAGATTTGAGTTGCACCAAGTGCACACTCGTTCATAGGGAAAGTATATTAAATCGTGCCCTAAAAGGTCTATCGGCTTTTAATTGTTTTGGGGTGAGGCTATGGAGTTTGCTAATAGCGTTCCCGGGTCTATTTGTGTTATCTTATTACTAAATGGGGCCCTGCTATTTAATGTCGTGCAAGGCTCATCCCAATTATTTTTTAAAAGTCCAATCCTATTGTTCAACTACATTTTCTATATAAATGTTTTCCCTTAGTCCAATTATCGTCTCATTTCAACCTTGGGCCCAGGCCATTGTCATTGTTTTATTGGGCCTGGGCCTCTACATGCATACTTAAACGAGGGCATATCTTGCCCAGGTCTTAAAGACCAGGGTTGTCTTCAAGATTCTGCTTGACAGCCCAATTGGTTTCACGCAGCAGTTCAGGCCCACGTTATCTCTTGGGCCCAAATTAAATCGGAACAACGACAATAAAAATAAGAAACTCACAACAGAATAAACATAAATCAATAAGATTGAACTCAATTGCATTTTATTCATCAAAATAGAGGAAAACCAGTACATGAATCACTAACTCTGAATTGACTATATATTGTACACGAAGCTTTAACTAACAGACTATCTCAAACTTTGATCTCTATTAATGGGTTTATGCTAACATTTGAATTACTTACTAGTTTAGATCAAGGTTACTTAACTATATATACATATGTGAGAAAATATAAGGATTATTTAAGGAATAGGACGAATTAATTACAGTTACTCTATTAACTATCGACTTTACTATGAGCTAACTCAATTGATATTGCAAGTCTAGTTCTAACTGAGTTGTCATGTTATCCAGGTGTTTCTCCTTTTAAACTCACTCAAATCCGAACTCTTGTTCCCTTAAATTAAACCGACTACGTGAGCAATGGTTACACATTCTAATTACCCTATTATACAACTTCGAGTAACTATATGCGAGTGACTCAAAGACTTATGCGTAATTAACTACTGTTTTATTATGACTTGGGTCATTACACAGTTACTAACCCAGTTATAGATGAATCGTAGCTCAATCTAGCTTTTTCTATTTTATATTTAAATGTAGATCTGTGACATTAGCTAAGCGATGATGATTTACGAAATCTTCTGAGAAGAAATAGTTAATGGTTTGAAAATAACGATTAGTTAACTTATGTTTTAGGGTTTTACTTATTTAAACTAGGTGATCTACTACTATGATTATCCTACTACTACATTACTAGCTATTACATTGCTTTTGTCTTTGTTTTTCTGTTATCATGTACTACACTACACTAATACTATAATTCTAAGCTAATACTAAAGCCAATAACAATATTAAGCTACATAATACATGGTAATATAAGAATTAAACTGAAAACTTCATGTTATTTCATCCAAATCAACATTACAGCTTCGATTGAACAGTAGTGTACCTGGATCAATAAGAGAAGCCAATGAGTCTAAGGGATTCAAGCAAATAAGCAACCGCACTAACTCGAACAGCAAATGCAACAGTGATGATTAAATATCTGCCAAATAGAAGGCCACAACAACAGTAAAGTATGAATCCAAGCAGCAATCAAGCAGTAAACCACGAGAAACAGAGGACTATAAGAGGGTTTTCACTCCAAAATGCTTGAAAATACTATATGCTATATTACTCCTATTTTCTCTGAAATTTTCTCTAAAAGCCTGCCTCTAATTCACACTTTTTTGGGGTATATATAGTTGTAGGAAAGGCTGATGGCTTGGGGAGAAAGTATGGGACTAAATCCCACTTCTCCCCCTTTAAAAATATTAAACTTACACTTAGCCCCTCTATTTCAGTTACCAAATCCCTTCCAGCATGTGCTGGAAGGTTCTAAAAGATTTCTTTTGGGGCTTTTTACCAAGGTATCCCTAAGGGTTAAAGATTTTTACAGATTTTCCTTTTTAGGGAGACTATTATACCCTTAAACTTCTGCAAAATTGCAGAAATCAGAGGTACAAATGACTCCCTTAACCCTACATGTTCTATACAATTCACCATTTTACCTCTTTAGTTTCCCTTTATGCCCTTAATGATTTGGTTGTTTTACCCGACCTACCTAGGTCTGGTATTCAGCATTTAGGACTTATTTAACCTATTGCCAGTCCTTGCATTGGCATTTAAGGACTGGCCAGTTCTACTATTTAGAACTTAGCCTTTTTTTTGTTTCATTTTTAGTTAATTAACACCTTATTTCATCTTTTAAGACTAATTGCAGGACTAGCCTGCTTTGTTGCGGTATTTACCCTATTTAAAACTTAGCCAGTCTCAAGTTGAGACTTGGCTTGGGTAATTGAACCCATTTGCTGAACACAATTTGTCCCAAAGCCTTTGCAGGCTTAGCCACTTGTGGTTCAGGGCTCAAAATGAGCCTGGGCAAGTCTGAATTTGCAGACTTAGCCAAGTTTTTTGCAAAGCTAATCTATTTAACTGAACAAGGTTGGGCTAAGGTCTTAGCAGACCTAGCCACCTGAGATTCAGGGCTCAAATGAGCCTTGGTGAGTCTGCATTTGCAGGCTTAACCAATTTTTGCACAACTAGCCCTTTTTTAGATGGGTCAGTGTGTTTGGACCTTGTAGAGTTGGTCAATTTGCAAGATTGACCACTCTTTGGTCACTTATTACCTAATAACCGATGTTTGTTTAACTTTCAGTCTTAATCCTATTTCAAAACTATCCATTTTTAGGGAACCTAGCACTAGCAGCTATAACCAATCCCCTAAAGTTACTAAATGTTAAACACATGCTCATGCTAACAAGAACTACTAAAAACTCAGTCATTTTAAACATGTATTGCACACATAGCCATACAAGGTCAAACAATGTGCATCAATCAACCAAAACTCAGAAAGGGAAATTTGATATGGTTGAATCTTAGTTAATCAATTAACATTATCCAATTTCACGTGACAAAGTGCCAACCCATGTCAATTTAGACTTAGTTACTACTAGCTCAAGTCAGATGACAGTTGAAAAAACTTCACAACTTTAATGGTTCATGGCACAGGAACACACAGAAGTATAGACTATCACAAACAGTCAACAAGAAGGATTTAAGCATGGCTCACAAGAATCTATGGATCTATGATATCACTTAGACCCACTATACCAACCCATTTTCAATGCAAGTCATGACAAACCAGATAAAGAATGTGGAACAGAAGGACATGGAGAAGATAATGAAGAAAGAGTCTTGAATCTATCATGCACAAGACAGGAGAAAGATCATGGACATTAAAATGCATGTGAAAGACCTCTGAGGGTGTTATTAGAGTAAAAGTCCTTAAGAAGGCATGAGAGTCAAATTGCTAATCCTAGAATCATGCTAAGAAGGGAAAACAGTGAAAACATGGAAAGCTGAATAGAACAAATCCCAATCGAGAGTTAAACAATTAAAGCATGGATGGAAACAACAGAGATATCTAATTTTAAAGATGAGATGTTGAAGACCAAACAAACAGGGAAACTTACAACCAAGGGTGAAGAATACACAAAGGCGACTTAATGTGAAAAATGAAAAGAGAACAAAGCATGCGTGACAATAGAAGAAAAAAATCAAAACAGATCAAAAGCCATATGGTTCATAAGATGAAGAAGAAAAGAGAATCGAAGTAACTTTTGACTTATCAGAAATAAAGCATGACTTTAAACAGACAAACAGAAGAACAAACATATAAGAGATAAGAAATAATGGTCAAGCATTTAAAGAATAAAAAGAGAAGAACAGTCATGGTTTTGAAACGAATCAGAAACTACAAGTCAAGACGACTAAGAAAAGACAGATCTTTGAACTTAGAAGAAGAAATAATCATGATAGATAGAACAGAGGAAACAAGTCAAAACAAGAAAACCAACAAGATGAACAAAACCCTAATACTAACAAGCTCTTCAAATTAGAAAAATAACGAACAGAAAACCTTAGCACTAACAGGCTCTTCGAATCAAAGAAACAGATAACACAGAGGGAGATATAGAAGATGAACAAGTTAAAAAACCCTAAACTAACAGATAAAACACAAGATATAGAGAATCTAAGGAACAAATAGAAACATAAAGATTGAAATATGAACAGACAAACAGGGAAAGCAAAAGAATAAAACATAAAAGGCGGGGTACTTAGCTTAGCGGGGCCTGTCCCCCGAGTTTTCCCCTTTTCCTCTTTTATTTCTTTTCATGTCCTTTTCCAGACCTTTGTTTTTTTTTTTTGTTTTTCTCACTTTTTCTTTCTGGTTTTCTTTTAGACTTTAGGGTGAAGTCTTTTGAGTTTTTGGTTGTAGCAGGGTGTTTGGGAGGGTAAAAGGTCAGATCTTTGAATGGTTCGAGTTTTGAGTTGCCGGAGTTAGGGTTCCGGCGACTTTGTTTTGGATATTCGAAGAGCTCCGGGGAGATTTGAGGGAGGTGAGTGGTATGGTTGGATAGATCGGACCAAGACGGTCCATTTGGCATTGGTTTGGAAGGGAGGTTCATTGTTTGGTGGTCACCGGAGGTAGGTTCCAGTGACCAACTTATCAAGAAAGGGGTCTGTTTTAGGGTTTGATGGTCGTTTGAAGTGAAGAAGAAGGAGAAGAAGAGAGGAGGGGTTAGAGGGTGGCCGGAGACCACCGTGGGAGGTGGTGGTCTCCATGGCCAGCTAGGGTTTATGGGGTGATAAAGGAAAAGACGAAGGAGAAGAGAATGGAGAAGAGGGAGGGTTTTAGAGGCGGCTAGGGTTAAGGGAAATTGAAGAATGGCCGGTTCTCTCAGACACAAGCCTTTTATAGGCAGGGAGTATAAGGTGATCTGGGCCGTTGGTTTGATGGAGATTAACGGCCCTCAGCAGCGTTACTAAAACGACACCGTTTAGCTGCCTAGGAGACCAAAGGTCTTGACCCTCAGATCAATACACACGAACGGCTGAGATCAATCCTCTTTTATTTTAATTAACTAATAATTTCGCTAATTACTCCAACCATCGGATTCAGCTTGATGGACGGCTAAGATTGAATCTCACATCTCAATTTATTAAATAACTTCGGATTGATTCTCAACCGTTAGATTAAACCTGATGAACGGCTGAGATCAAATCCCCTGATGGCCTGGACCGGATCTCCTTGGACTAATGTGTTTGGGCCTTTTAATTCAATTCCTTTTGGCCCAAAACAATTAAACCCAATGTATTTTTTGTATTTTCTGATTGTTTTAATTATTTTTATGCACTTTCTTTTGTATTTTTGTTTTCTTTTCTTTTGTATTATTTAAATTATTCAATTTCCTACTTGCACTAATTTTCTAATAGTTTTTGGCAATTTTCTACTATTTTTCCCTAATTTCCGCTATTAATACTCTTTTTTGTTGATTTTCTATTAACTAGTTAAGTCAAAAATGCATGTATTAAACCTATTTTTTTTTCTAATTTTAATTATTCAGACACATAAAATGCATTCAATTTCAAACAAGACATGTAATTACACTCAAAAATATTATTTTATTTAATTTTGGAATCTTGTTTACCTAGTGCAAAAATCATGTGCTCACAACCTACACTAAAACCTGTATGCAAAATATTTTCAGTGCAAAGACAAGTGAGCAGTAATGAGAGATTTTTTCACATTGGCATAATCCGTGAAAGCATTTTGAAAAACCTTTTGACCGCACCCTGCTTTAGAGGTTGCCTACATATCCTGGGCTAAACAGGAATCAGGTCAGTGTAGTTCGGGAAGGTCTGGCAGTCTTAAAAACTACCAGACTCACTGTTGCATTGACACTGTTGAGACCTGCTGACTTACTCCTTATTACACCGGGGGGGGGGGGGGTAAAATGTAAAATGAAGAAGCTATTCTAAGCTATGATTCTACAATTACAATTGTTCCTATCTAGCTTCTTGTTTGCTCTTCCTTGTCTCTTTTCTTTGGATTTTCTGTGATGCTGACTCTCTTTTTGTTGATTTTCTTTTTCCTGCTTTCCCCTCTATTCGTTTTTTGATTTTCAGTGATACTTCTTGCCCTCAAGCTGATGCTTGCTCAAAACAAAATAAAAACAACAAACATTTTCTTCTGCCCCAGTGTGGGCTTTTTCAAGTTACGGTAATACTTATGTTAGCTGACACAAACAAGGTTGCAAAAATAAAATTTGCGAAAAAATATTCCCTTGTTATCCAGGTAGGTGCCTGATGCAAGAAATTAAAAATTTGCAAAAAAGTATTCCCTTGTTATCCAGGTGGGCACCTGATGCATGAAAATTAAAGATTTACGGAAAAAGTGTTCTCTTGTTATCCAGGTGGGCGCCTGATGCGTAAAAGTTAAAGATTTGCAGAAAAAGTATTCCCTTTTTATCCAGGTGGGCGCCTAATGCATAAAATGAAAAATTTGCAGAAAAGTATTCCCTTGTTATCCAGGTGGGCGCTCGATGCATAAAAAAAATTTGCAAAAAAGTATTCCCTTGTTATCCAGGTGGGCGCCTGATGCATAAAATTAAAAATTTGCAGAAAAGTATTCCCTTGTTATCCATATGGGCACCTAATGCATAAAATTAAAAATTTGCAGAAAAGTATTCCCTTGTTATCCAAGTGGGCGCCTGATGCATAAAATTAAAAATTTGCAGAAAAGTATTCCCTTGTTATCCAGGTGGGCGCCTGATGCATGAAAATTAAAGATTTACGGAAAAAGTATTCCCTTGTTATCTAGGTGGGCGCCTAATGCATGAAATTAAAAATTTGCAGAAAAGTATTCCCTTGTTATCCAGGTGGGCGCCTGATGCAAGAAATTAAAAATTTGCAGAAAAGTATTCCCTCAGTTTGATAACCTGGGAATGGATTTTTAAGATGTTACCTTCCTCTTGTTTTTGGTGTTTTCTTTGACTAAATGATTTTCACTTGTGAATTCCTTCACTTATTTCCGACCTTTCTCTTTTTGGTGTTTTCTATCTTCCCACATTGGTCACATTCACTTTAAAGTGATTAGTGACGATTTATTCCTGTCTAAATCACGAAACAGAAATTTATTAGATATAAACTGCTGGCAACTAGCATCTACCATCCCTGCCTCTTATTGGTTTCCTCGTTTTTGCTTTTCTCCCACCGTGTGGTCTTTTAGTTGACTATCTTCTGCAAGCTCTTTTTGTGTTTTCTTGTCTTTTCACTTTTTGCTTTCTTTTCTTTTGGCTTTGTTTGCCAAACTTCTTTATTTCCTCCCCACCTTTTCTTTTCTTTTCTGATCCAGTGTTATTTTAGCTCTTATCATCGGAGCTGGTAGTTAGCTCTCAAAAAGGCAAACAATGAAATGCAGAAAAAATGAAAGAGGGTAAGGGTGTTTCGGAAAAGATGGTAGAACTTATCTGGGTATTGTTGGCTGATTCCGCTGACCATGCCATGTATTTAAACTCCGACCCAGTTTATTCAACCCATTGATCCGACTCTGATTTGTTCTCAACCCAAGCCGATACTATTTTTTTTGCCTTTTCTCTTTTCATGGTAATCCTTACGATCGCCCTACGGTGTCTCGAAAGGTATTCACCAATAGGACTCTCTCATTTATTCTCTCTTGGCCTCATATTCGCCCTGCAGTGCCGTTAAAGGTTTTCACTGACAGGACTCTCTCATTTTATTTTCTCTCAACCTCACATTCACCTCACGGTGCCGGTTAAGGTTTTCACCGATGAGACTCTCTCGTATTTTCATTTTTTCATTTTTTCTTTTGTCTTTTGTTTTCTATACCACGGGTGTTGTCCAATGTTCGTTCTTCCTTCATTTTGTTGCATTCGTTATTCTCTTGAAATTGATCAGAAGGTCTTTCTTTGGACTGTAACGTGGCTTTTGTATGGGTTAAGAAAGAAGGGTATAAAGGCTCAAATATTTATGAGGGTTTAAAATTATTTACAACTCTCGGAATTATAAAACATAGCTTCTGCCCCAGTTTTAATATGTGGGGTTTTTTTTTGAATTTTTTCTTTATTGTGACTGAACCTCAGTGAGGCTGCCTACGTACCCTTTTTGGGATCAAGTCAAACGTAGTTCATTACTACGCCATCAATTAATGAATTTCTTTTTGACTTTTTCCAAATTTCTTTGTCTTTGTCTTTTCTCTTTTTTTTTCTTCTTTTTTTTTCATTCATATTTCATCATTTTTTCATTCATTTCCTCTTCTTCTTTTTTCATTTTCATCATTCATTTCTTTTTCTTATTGTGCCATAAGCAATTCTGAGAGAGGGGTATGAAAGAATATACCGAACATGGCTCAAAGGGGATGTCAATGGATAAAGTGTTTGGATAGAGAATAAAATGCCTTCGTCATTTCAATTCCAAAATCACAACAAAATACAATCGCATAATTGAAAAGGAATCATACATAGTATCTTTTGACCGCATCTGAATTGATAGCAGTCTCTACGCACTTTCCCTCAACATCTGTCAAATATAATGCCCCATTAGACAACACCCGTGATACCACAAATGGTCCCTTCCAGTTTGGTGCAAATTTTCCCTTTGCTTCGGCCCAATGCGGTAGGATACGCCTCAATACGAGTTGTCCAACTTCAAACTTCTGAGGACGCACCTTCTTATTATATGCTCTGGCCATTCTCTATTGATACAATTGCCCATGGAAAATTGCGGCCAACCTCTTCTCATCGATTAGACTTAATTGTTCCAGCCAGGCTTTTACCCATTCTTCATCATCTATTCCAGCTTCAGCTATGATTCGCAATGATGATATCTCTATTTTCGCGGGTATAACAGCCTCTGTCCCATATACCAATGAATAAGGTGTGGTGCCAATAGAAGTGCGCACTGTTGTGCGATATCCCATAAGAGCAAAAGGTAACTTCTCATGCCATTGTCCGGATTCCTCCACCATTTTCCTGAGGATCTTCTTGATATTTTTTATTTGCTGCTTCCACTGCCCCATTCGCTTTTGGCCTATATGGTGTGGAATTGCGATGTGTGATCTTAAATCTCTGGCAAACTTCCGCCATGAGGTGACTGTTCAGATTGGCTCCGTTATCTATGATGATCACCTTGGGAATTCCGAACCGGCATATGATATTTTCATGCACAAAGTCGACCACAGCTTTCTTTGTCACCGCCTTGAAAGTCTTTGCTTCAACCCACTTAGTGAAGTAGTCAATCGCAACCGAAATGAATCTATGCCCATTGGAAGCTGCTGGCTCTATTGGTCTGATAACATCCATGCCCCAAGCGACAAATGGCCAGGGTGCAGACATCGTATGCAATTCATAAGGCGGTGAGTGAATCAGATCCCCGTGTACTTGGCACTGGTGGCATTTCCTCACGTACCTGATACAATCCCGCTCCATGGTGAGCCAGTAATACCCGGCTCTTAAAATCTTCTTTGCTAAGATATACCCGCTCATATGGGGTCCACAGGCTCCAACATGCACCTCAATCATAATCTCATCAGCTTGTTGTGCATCCACACACCTCGACAATCCCAAGTCTGGTGTTCTCTTATATATGATTCCTCCACTGAGGAAAAAGCCATTAGCCAAGCGTCTGATAGCTCTTTTCTGATCTCCGCTGGCCTGCTCCGGGTATTTGCCTACCTTCAGGTATTCCCTAATGTCGTGATACCATTGTTCTCTGTCCAATTCTCCTTCCACAACAAAACAATAAGCATTCTGATCATGCACCTGGATCTGGAGTGGATCTATATAGGCTTTTTCCGGATGATGTATCATAGAGGACAGTGTGGCCAGAGCATCTGCCACTTTGTTGTGCATTCTTGGGATATGTTTGAATTCTATGGATTGGAATCTTTGGGACAACTCATGCAAACATTGCCGGTAAGGTATCAATTTCAAATCCCTTGTTTCCCATTCTCCCTGGATTTGGTGTATCAAAAGATCCGAGTCACCTATGACCAAAATCTCTTGAATACCCATATCTATTTCCATCCTCAACCCCAAGATACACGCCTCGTATTTGGCCATATTGTTGGTACAGAAAAATCGAAGTTGAGCGGTGACGAGATAATGTTGACCCGTTTTTGAAATGAGTACTGCTCCGATACCAACTCCCTTACTGTTGACGGCTCCATCAAAATACATCTTCCATCCTGGCTTCTCGCCCAGTTCTATTTATTCGACATTCATCGCCTCCTCATCCGGAAAATATGTCTTTAATGGCTCGTATTCATCATCCACGGAATTCTCTGCTAAGTGATCTGCAACTGCCTGCGCCTTCATCGCCGTACGAGTTACATAAATGATGTCAAATTTTGTGAGCAGAATCTGCCATTTAGCAAGTCTTCTTGTAGGCATGGGCTTCTGGAATATGTACTTCAGAGGATCCAACCGTGATATCAGGTACGTGGTATATGCTGACAATATGCTTCAGCTTCTGGGCTACCCAAGTCAATGCACAACAAGTTCTTTCTATCTGAGTATATTTTACCTCGTAAGATGTGAATTTCTTACTAAGGTAATATATAGCTTGCTCTGTCTTACCCGTCTCATCGCGCTGCCCTAGCACACAACCAAAAGAATTGTCAAGCACTGTCAGATATAAGATCAAAGGTCTTCCCGGCTCTGGAGGAGCACTGGAGTATTTTCTAAATATTCCTTGATTTTGTCGAAGGCTTCCTGACATTCGTCGGTCCATTTCACTGCTTCATCTTTCTTTAACAACTTGAAGATCGGCTCGCAGGTTGATGTCAACTGAGCGATGAACCGGCTAATATAATTCAACCTTCCCAATAAGCTCATTACTTCCTTTTTGTTCTTTGGCGGAGGTAGACTCTAGATGGCTTTGATCTTTGATGGATCTAGTTCAATACCCCGCCGACTCACTATGAACCCCAATAGCTTCCCTGAAGGCACTCCAAAAGCACATTTTGCAGGATTGAGTTTAAGATTGTACCTCCGGAGTCTCTGGAAAAACTTTCCTCAAATCCCTCACATGATCATGTTGCTTCTTGGATTTATGATGACATCGTCCACGTACACTTCGATTTCTCGATGCATCATGTAATGGAACATTGTGGTCATTGCCCTTATATAAGTTGCTCCGGCATTCTTTAACCCAAATGGCATCACTCTATAGCAATACTTTCCCCAAGGTGTAATGAAAGCAGTTTTTTCCGCCTCTTCTTCATCCATCAAGATCTGGTGATAACCGGCGTAACAATCTACAAATGAACCGATCTCATGCTTTGCGCAATTGTCGATCAATATGTGGATGTTTGGCAACGGTAAATCATCATTTGGACTGGCTTTGTTAAGGTCTCTGTAATCTACACACACCCTGGTTTTTCCATCTTTCTTTGGGACTGGCACAACATTCGCCAACCAGGTGGGGTACTTAGTAACTCGTATGACCTTCACCTCAAACTCCTTATTCACCTCTTCTTTTATCTTTACGCTGATGTCCATTTTGAATTTTTGCAACTTTTGCTTCACTGGCCGGCATTCGGGATAGATAGACAACTTGTGTACCACCAAAGTCAGTACTGAGTCCGGGCATGTCATCATAGGACCAAGCAAAAATGTCCTTGAATTCATGCAGCAACCTTATCAACTCTTCCCTGAGGGAGGTTTCCAAATGAACACTGATTTTCATTTCCCGGACATTATCTTCGCTCCCCAAATTGATGGATTCTGTCTCACTCAAGTTCGGTTTGGGTTTTTCCTCATATTGGTTCAGGTCCTTACTTATTTCCTCCAGGGTTTCCTCATCCTCATATTCTTTCTCACTATCATTCTCGATTTTTTGTATGATAATTCAATTGCCAGGACTGGGTCGGGAATTCTTCATGCATGACATGTCATCAGAATCAGCACACTTGGAACTGTACAAAAGAAAAGATAAAAATAAGGTAAAAAATGAAGAAAGAAGAAAACTGCATTTCATTGATATCTCAAAGATGAACAAAGTTTTGGGTACATTTTGATTTCCCTGGGGGGTGGGGAACTACAAAAAGTAAAATTGCTTTTTTCGGGGAA
Source organism: Nicotiana noctiflora (assembly GCA_032618575.1). Lineage (NCBI taxonomy): Eukaryota > Viridiplantae > Streptophyta > Magnoliopsida > Solanales > Solanaceae > Nicotiana > Nicotiana noctiflora. Next base: position 31,734 of record JASVEL010004217.1, read on the forward strand.
ATGATGATGAATTTCAAGAGCTAACTACCAAGACTCCTTCCTGATTGGGAAAGGAGTGGCTTCCCAGTTGTTGAGCATAACACCAGATCCCACGAACTGAACGTTCATCCTGCTAGTACCCTGTCCCATTTCTACCATGTTCACATCCTCAAATAACATTTCGAACCTCATCAAGATCTCCTCATCAGGTCTGGTCTCAACATACCTAGACGCAGCTGATGTCAGATGTTTCGTACCAGGCTTGGAAAAGGTGTCGGCTAGTTTGGGGATGGGTTTAGGAAGGGTCCAGTTTTTCTTCTTGGTTTTCTGGGCTTTTTGGATGTCGTCATAGGTGGGTTTGAATCCCAAGCCGAAGGTGTCTTTGTTCACTGGAATCTGAACTGGTTGAGTGATTCCTTGCAGAGCTTTCCCTAGCCCTTTCCCTGGTGCAAATCCATTTTTGAGCATTTCCCGGGCTACCATCACAGCAGCAGGTGCCACTATAGGGATTGGCAGTTTCTCACCCTCAACAATCTTGTTCACTGTTATAGTATCTGTCACCTGGTATACCCAAGGACCTTTGTCTCCATCAGCATTATCAAATGGCATTATAACATTGCAGGTGTCTCCCTCTCCATGCACTACGACTTCGTGTTGCTCCCATTCAAACTTGACCATTTGGTGCAAGGATGATGGCATGGCTTTGGCTGCGTGGATCCATGGTCGACCCAGTAATAGATTGTAAGATACAGCGATGTCCAGTACCTGAAACTCCATCGTAAAGTCCACATGGCCGATGGTAACCTCCAAGATGATATCCCCCAAAGTGTTCTTACTTCCGCCGTCAAATCCTCTCACATTCACACTATTTCTTTGGATTCTGTTGGGACTGATACTCAACTTTCCAAGAATCGACAAGGGGCAAATGTTTGCACTTGAGCCATTATCTATCAACACCCGGGTGACCACTGACTCCTCATTTTTCACTGTGAGATAAAGCGCCCTATTATGTTCAGTCCCCTCAATGGGCAATTTACTATCTGGGAATGTAGTCTTGTTGGATTCGAAGATCTTGTTGGTAATCTTTTCGAGATGACAAACTAAGATCTTCTCAGGGACATGCGCCTCATTCAATATCTTCATCAATGCTTTTCTGTGTTCTTCCGAATGGATCAACAATGAGAGCAAAGAGATTTGTGCGGGTCTTTTCCTCAATTGTTCCACTATGGAGTAATCCTGAGGTTTTATGTTCTTGAGGAACTCTTCTGCTTCTTCTTCGGACTCAGGCTTCTTCAAATGACTTTCTTTCACTACCTTCATTTTTCTTAACTCTTCCGGGGCAAAACACCTTCCGGACCGAGTTAGAACGTGCGTTCGTTGATCTCTCCAGTCACTTCTTTCCCTTTGTAAACTACTGCCACCTTGTTGTAGTTCCAAGGTATAGTCTTGGTATCTACCACCGGCATCTGTACCACTGGTCTTATAATTACCGTTTCCATGCTTGCGCCCTTTACTGTTAACACTGGTTTCGCACCTGGTACCACAACTTTCAAATTTTCCACCGCTGGTTGCTTTTTCACTGGTTCTTCAGCTATCACTTTTCCTTTCTCAATTTCCTTCTCTGTTTTGTTGCTGGCCTTGATCATCATGACCGACTGGGATGGCTTCTGGCTGCTCTTCTCTTGCGCCAACTCTATCATATGTGCTTCATGATGAGCCGGCAGTGGGTTCTGAGTAATGTTTGGGGCCTCCGGAGCTTGTACCTCAATCCTCCGGCTATCAATGAGTTCTTGAATAGCGTTCTTCAAATGCCAACATTTCTCAGTGTCGTGTCCCGGTGCCCTAGAGCAATACTCGCACCTGACTAACTGATCGATGTTCTTTGGAGGTGGGTTCGGAAGCTTCGACTCGATTGGGCTCAACATTCCCAATTCCTTCAATCGGTGATAGAGGCTAGTATAGAATTCCCCCAGCGGGGTGAATGTTTTCTTTGCCTGATTCCTATTCCTCATCTCCGGGTCGGGCCTGAAGTTGGGTTTGTTCGGGTTTCTGTAAGCTCTAGAAGAGGGGTAGGTATTTTGTGTGTAATAAACATTCTGCGGGGCCTGGGCTGGCCATAACTGTGGTGGTGGTGGATAAGTTTGGGCTTGTGGATTATGGTAGTGTGGGGCAGTTGGTGGGTAGTATGGTGGAGGTGGGTTGTATGATGCTAGTGGGTTGTATGTGGTTGGTGGGTATGGCTGATATGATCGTGGCGGGTGATGGTATTCGCTGCGGTTCCAGGATTTGCTCTCCACAACTGACACTTCTTCTTTCTTCTTCTTCCCAATGGTTCCTCCGCTCCCAGTCTGAATGGCCTGATTTGTGGCCTTGATTGCTGAAAAACTCATAATCTTGTTAGTTTTCAATCCTTCTTCCACGAAACTTCCCATTTTTACAACTTCATTAAAATTCTTCCCAACGGCTGACACTAGGTGTCCATAGTAGGTAGGCTCCAAAGCCTGCAAGAAACAGTCCACCATTTCACTTTCTTTCATCGGCGGGTCCACCCTCGCCGCCTGTTCTCTCCACCTAAAACCGTACTCTCTAAAGCTTTCACCAGGTTTCTTTTCCATCTTAGTGTGTGATAATCTGTCCGGTATGATTTCCAAATTGTACTGAAAATGGTTCGCGAATGCCTGTGCGAGATCATCCCAAATAAACCACCTGGTGTGATCTTGGCGCGTGTACCATTCTAATGCAGAACCGCTTAAACTTTGGCTAAAGTACACCATCAGAAGCTCATCTCTTCCCCCTGTGCCCCACATTTTGCTTCAGTATCCTCTAAGATGGGCCACCGGATCTCCGTGTCCACCGTACATGTCAAACTTCGGCAACTTGAATCCGACAGGAAGTTGCACTTCCGGAAATAGACATAGGTCTTTGTACGCCACACTTACTTGTCCCCCTAACCCTTGCATGTTACGAAAGGCATGCTCCAAACTCTTCATTTTCCTGGCCATCTCCTCCCGTTATGCATTCTTAACCGGTTTCTCTTTGATTGCCTCCATTAATGGAGTGTGAGATTCATGCTGCCGGAAGGCTGGCTCAGGTGGGTAGTAGTGGGTGTCTTGTACATGAAACAATGGTTCACTGGATGACTTATGCAAGGCAGCAGGTGGAGGTGCTACATATATCGGAGCAACCTGGGGTGGCTGGGGTGGCACTTGTTTTGACAAATGTGGTGGCACTTGAGAGGTGGAAGCATATTAGTGATGATAGTCGGGATATGTAGAGGACGAGTTCATAGTGGGTGGCTCAGGGATAGGATTGGTTGAAGGGATATATGCGGGGTTAGCGAGATAAGTAGGCAAGGGTTGACCCCTTGACCAAGCCTGGTACATCTCAGCCATTTGCTATTTTAAGCTTGTACATTTCTTCTTTCATTCCCGTCACGTCCACAACTTCCTCTTCCTGGACGGGGTCCATAACTGTTGGTTCAATCTCTTGTGACACGACCTTTGTCATTGTCTTAGATCTTCTGTTGTAGGGATGAGGAGCCAGTATGCCAGTTGCCAACTAGAATCTGGATCTCTTAAACAGCAACACACGTTAGTGGTTAGCACATGAAGAGATAAGATGCAACAATTTAGAATAAACACATTTTCCTTGGATCGTCATGCATCATCCCGGTCTTTGTTTATTTTGAACCAATCTCATCATTCTTTCTTCTTCTTTTCCCTTTTTTTTTCTTTCTTTTCCTTTTCCTTTTCCTTTTCCTTTTCTCTCTTTTTTTTCTTTATTGATTTGTATTCCTATTTATTTGCCTATCGTAAATAAAGAATTGATATAAAGTAAAAGGATTAACAACAACTCTTGATTTTCATTGATAGCTCCAAACATTGGTTTACAAGATAGTGTTGTATTACTAATGAAAAGAAATGTAAACACAGAATGCATGCCCTAATAATACATAAATGCTCCCAGTGCCCGCGAGACATTGTTCGGTCTTGCCGCGGGCCTATATGCTAATCCCTTTTGGAGCCTATCCAAGTCGGACATGACTTGCTGCATAAAGAACTTCACTGCTGACACAAAGGTTCCCCGGGACATATATTCATATAGCTGACTCTTCCGGGTGATATACTGAGCAATATGAACAATTCTCTCTCGAATAACCCCTTTCTCTTGAAGCAATTGGCTGATCTGTTCGGTGCGAGCATCTAAAGTGCATTGGTTCTCCTTTTGCATATGTTGTAGCTCAAACTCTAACCGAGCCATGGTCGTGTAACAATGTTCTCTTTCTTCTTCGAGATCTTTGATGACGTTGTTACTTTTGACAGTGGCTGTAACAATCTTCTTTCTTAGTCGAGCTACCTCAAACTCATGCTTATCCTATAGCTGCTGAACCAACCTGGCTCTTTCCTCGGTATCTCTGGCCATTTGCTTCCGAGCCCTAACTAACTCCTTTTCTGCTTTGTCTAAGTCGAAGCTGTAGTCATTCACCTTACGCCGAAGATTTTCAATCAGTTTTTCATCTCGGGCTAAGCGTACAAGGGTCTCGGATGCAATTTTCATCTTAGCAACCTGAGCCTTCAGCATTTCATTTTCTTTCTTCAGCTGCTTTTTCTCTCCCTCGTCGGATGCTGCCTGCAAACCACTCTCAAACTGGAGATCTCTCAACTGTTTTTCCAGCAAGCTGATCTTGGCCTTATATTCACTCTCCTTGGCCGCCCCAATTCCTATTTTCTTTAGATTGCTCCACTAGATCTTGCAAGTGAGGTCTTTTCGAAGGTCGGTCGTGGTCAATACCCCGTCGATACCATGCGGAATACCCGGACGACACTTCATCTCGAGCTCTGTTCTTCACACAAGTATCTACCTTCAAGTTCTGACATTCATTCCAAATCTGACGGACCTTTGCTTTCGGGAATTGCCCATCCGGACTAATCTATATCGCTTGTGAACTGAGGTCCCCGTCCTTTGGTATAAATTGACATCTACCAAGCTGTCACAGTTCCCTGTACGGGGCATAAGGTTGGATACTTTTTAAACCCATGATCAAAAGGTGTGACTCTTCTGTTGGCATATAAATCACCTCGTCAAGAGGTAACCAATCATATGTCCAATCAATCTGGCCGTCGGTAAATGATAGTAGATGCGAAATCCAATCCTTTACTCCCTCTGGTAATTTAACTTCTTTTGTTCTCGTGTAAAATTCTTCAAGGCATGTTCTTCCAGTCGGTCCATAACTTGAGAACTAAGGATGATGGCATAGATGTTCAATCAACCAAATCTGCAAAATCAAGTTGCATCCCTCAAAGAAGTTGGCTCCAGCTTTGCGTGCAGTTAAGGCACGGTAGATGTAAGCTAAAATCATTGGCGCTAAAGTATAATTGTCTTGTACTACCAAAGTGCTTGCTACCCCGGCAACCTTTATATTGATGTGCCCATCGTTTCTCGGAAATAGGATAACTCCGAGAAATGCCACTAAGAAAGTAAACCGTCAATGCTCCACCCACTTTGCTCGGTTGGACTTGCTACACAGATTGTTCGTGGAGTCGTTGAAACCCCCGACATGTCCGTATCTACTATAAATGAAGTTCAGGGAGCAAAATCCGTTGGCTAAATCCTCATTGTGGACATTCCTAGCAATTTTCAAAGTATCCAAAAAGCGATGCACCGTTACTGCTCTCGGGGATACCAGGTATTTTCCTTTCAAGGGGACCTTATTCTTCCCTATGTAGAAAGCAATCTCCTCCAGAGTAGGAGTGAGTTCAAAGTCCGAAAGAAGTAGTACATTGTGTGCATGATCCCAATACGTGACCAATGCTCTGATTATGTCACCTCGGGGAACTATGTCCAACAACCCCGTGAGGTCCTTTAAGTAGCCTTTGATCCAGTTTTGACTTTCTATTCCCATGTCATGCCACCATAGTCTCAGTTCCAAAGGGATTTTATTCATTAAGGCGAAAGGTTCATTCAATACTGTGCTCATCCTGCACATTTATTAAACGATTTTATTCAGGAAAGAGAGTTTTTTTTTCAATGCAAATTTTCATTTTTGAAAGAGACATGATTCTTGAAGTGGCCATTCTCGCCAAAACAACCTTCCGGCATCCTTTCGGAACATTCGGCCGTTTCCAAAAATAGCAATCACTTCGATTATTTGAAAAGAAAAATCTTTTTGGTCTTTTTCTAAAAGATGTGGTTGGACCCGTTCAAGGGTTGCCTATGTATCTCGCCTAATGGCAAGAATCAAACCTGCGTAGTTCAGTCATATTAGTTGACCAATTATTTCAACAACAAAACCATTTTTTTTTTCGAATTTTCAGATTTTTCGAATACGCTCTCTTTTCATTAGTTCCAATTTCTCCTTTTTCTTTTCAACACTTTTCTATCCTCGGGAATTTGCCGGTCCGCATAACGATAAAAGACAATAAAATGCAGCACATAATATGCTTGGTCTTTTTAAATACCGGGTTACCTGTCCTAGACAGACCCAACCCCTATGTTGAGTCCCTATGTCAGATATGATGCAAATAATCATCCTAGACCTATGTTCAACATCTTATAATTTCATAGAGTTCTAGACCGTGTATCCGAGCGGACAACTCGAATCGAGGAGGGGGCTACGTACCGGTGACTCGCGGAGTCAATCGGCTTTGTAACTTATCTGGCCTATGTTTCTTAATTTTACGTTAACTTAACAGAAAGGGGAGTCTCAACCAGTAAGTACATCCCCAAGGTGAAGAAGAGAAGGGTTTTCGGCACAGTTTTTATATACAATCCACGTAGTATCAAAGCGGTAAAACACATAGCATGTTGTTCAAATCATATAACGAAGTCAAATAATATTAAGAACGGCAATTCTAAGGAGCTCGAGTTCTTAAACCCTGAAACCAAAGTTCTGGGTTGGGATCCCCAGTAGAGTCGCCAGAGCTGTCACACCTCCTTTTTTACTACCCCACATAATATATGTATGCCTCAAAAGAGATTTTTGTACCGATCCATTTGGAAAGATACGTAGGGTATACCTCGATGTTCAAATACCCGAGACGGATATAATAGCAAAGAGGAAGGAGTTTTTCCACTTAAAGGACAATCGGTTCGAGATTTTTGTTTAATTATTAGAGTCACCACTTGGGAAAACAATGGTGTCCTAAGTCACCGGTTAATCCCGAATCCGAGGAATTTGACTTTTTTATTAATGTCCGCGAAATAAAGATCTGGATATGGAACTCTGTTAACCCGGGAGAAGGTGTTAGGCATTCCCGGATTCCGTGGTTTTAGCGCGGTCGCTCAATCATCGTTCTTGACTCTTGTTTGACTCATTACAGATTTTAACAATACATATGTTCTTTTACTTTAATATTTTATAGAATTGCGACATCCCGAAAATGCACCTCGAGTCACACCGCAACCAGTACGCCTGTGACCTTTGGTACATTTCGGCTTTGTCGGGATTTAAGATTTGAGTTGCTCCAAGTGCACACTCGTTCATAGGGAAAGTATATTAAATCGTTCCCTAAAAGGTCTATCGGCTTTTAATTATTTTGGGGTGAGGCTATGGAGTTTGCTAATAGCCTTCCCGGGTCTATTTGTGTTATCTTATTAATAAAGGGGGCCCCGCTATTTAATGTCGTGCAAGGCTCATCCCAATTATTTTTTAAAAGTCCAATCCTATTGTTCAACTACATTTTCTATATATATGTTTTTCCCTTAGTCCAATTATCGTCTCATTTCAACCTTGGGCCCAGGCCATTGTCATTATTTTATTGGGCTTGGGCCTCTACATGCAAAATTAAACGAGGGCAGATCTTGCCCAGGTCTTAAAGACCTGGGCTGTCTTCGAACTTCCGCTTGACAGCCCTATTGGTTTCACGCAGCAGTTCATGCCCACGTTATCTCTTGGGCCCAAATTAAATCGGAACAGCGACAATAAAAATAAGAAACTCACAATAGAATAAACATAAATCAATAAGATTGAACTCAATTGAATTTTATTCATCAAAATAGAGGAAAATCAGTACATGAATCACTAACTCTGAATTGACTATATATTGTACACGAAGCTTTAACTAACAGACTATCTCAAAATTTGATCTCTATGAATGGGTTTATGCTAACATTTGAATTACTTACTAGTTTAGATCAAAAGTTACTTAACTATATATACATATGTGAGAAAATATAAGAATTATTTAAGGAATAGGACAAATTAATTACAGTTACTCTATTAACTATCGACTTTACTATGAGCTAACCCAATTGATATTGCAAGTCTATTCCTAACTGAGTTGTCATGTTATCCAGGTATTTCTCCTTTTAAACTCACTCAAATCCAAACTCCTGTTCCTTTAAATTAAACCGACTACGTGAGCAATGGTTACACAGTCAAATTACCCCATTATACAACTTCGAGTACCTATATGCGAGTGACACAAAGACTTATGCGTAATTAAATACTGATTTTATTATGACTTGGATCATTACACAGTTATTAACCCAGTTATAGATGAATCGCAGCTCAATCTAGCTTTTTCTATTCTATGTTTAAATGTAGATCTGTGACATTAGCTAAGCGATGATGATTTACGAAATCTTCTGAGAAGAAATAGTTAATGGTTTGAAAACAACGATTAGTTAACTTATGTTTTAGGGTTTTACCTATTTAAACTAGGTGATCTACTACTATGATTATGCTACTACTACATTACTAGCTATTACATTGCTTTTGTCATTGTTTTTCTGCTATCATGTACTACACTGCATCAATACTACAATTCTAAGCTAATACTAAAGCCAATAACAATATTAAGCCACATAATACATGGTAATATAAGAATTAAACTGAAAACTTCATGTTATTTCATCCAAATCAACATTACAGCTTCGATTGAACAGTAGTGTACCTGGATCAATAAGAGAAGCCAATGAGTCTAAGGGATTCAAGCAAATAAGCAATGACACTAACTCGAACAACAAATGCAACAGTGATGATTAAATATCAGCCAAATAGAAGGCCACAACAACAGTAAAGTATGAATCCAAGCAGTAATCAAACAGAAAACCACGAGAAACATAGGACTATAAGAGGGTTTTCACTCCAAAATGCTCGAAAATACTATGTGCTATATTACTCCTATTTTCTCTGAACGTTTCTCTAAAGGCCAGCCCCTAATTCACTCTTTTTTGGGGTATATATAGTTGTAGGAAAGACTGATGACTTGGGGAGAAAGTATGGGACTAAATCCCACTTATCCCCCTTTAAAAATATTAAACTTACACTTAGCCCCTCTATTTCAGTTACCAAATCCCTTCCAGCATGTGCTGGAAGGTTCTAAAAGATTCCTTTTGGGGCTTTTTACCAAGGTATCCTTATGGGTTAAAGATTTTTACAGATTTCCCTTTTTAGGGAGACTATTATACCCTTAAACTACTGCCAAATTGCAGAAATCAGGGGTACAAATGACTCCCTTAACCCTACATGTTCTATACTATTCACCATTTTACCTCTTTAGTTTTCCTTTATGCCCTTAATGATTTGGCTGTTTTACCCGACCGACTGTGACGACCCGGCCCGTCGTCACGAGAATTACCACCCCGTTATGTTGTAAATACATGTTTTATGATTTTATATCAGTGTTAGAGTCTATCGGGTGAGTTAGGAGTAAATTGGATTGAAAATGAGGCATATAGCCTTTTTGAAGGAACTTGAATAAGGAAAGTCAACCCGGATTTGACTATTTGGTTAGAGGGCTCGGAATCAGGTTCTGATGATTCAGTTAGTTCCGGGAGGTGATTTGTGACTTAGGGGAACGATCGGAATTGAATTTGGAGGCCCGGTGTAGAAATAGGCTTGAATTGGCTAAGGTTGAATTTCGGCGAAATCCGAACGGTAGGTGAGATTTTGATCCGGGGGTTGGAATGGAATTCCGACAGTTGCGCAGTAGCTCCGTTAGGTGATTTTGGATGTGCCTGCAAAATTTCAGGTCATTCGGACGTCGTTTGGTCGGGTTTTTGATTGATTGTGTAAATCGTAATGTTTTAAGGAATTTAGGCTTGAATTCGATGTGAATTATGGATTTTGATGTTGTTAGATGCGTTTTGAGGATTGGAACAAGTTCGAATAAGGTATTAAGATGTGTTGGTGTGTTTGGATGAGGTCCCGGGGCCTCGGGGTGTTTTCGGATGGCTAAACGAGAGAAAATGTGGAAAATTGCAGAACTGGTGCACTGCTTCTGTTGTTTTCGCTCCTGCGGAAATGGGAGCGCAGGAGCGAGTCCGCAGGAGCGGACAAGAAGGCGCAGAAGCGGGCTAGACCGCTGAAGCGGAGCCTGGTCCGCAGGAGCGGTTTCGCTGGTGCGATAGGTCGATCGCAGAAGCGGTCTTGAGCCGTCTTGGGAAAAATCCGTAGAAGCGGATGTTTGGTCGCATAGGCGAGTCCGCTGAAGCGGACTCATTGTCGCAGAAGCGGATCATTCCGCAGAAGCGGACTAATTTCCGCAGAAGCGGATGCGTAGAGGCGGTCCTTGGATCGCTGGTGCGGAAATGGCCAAAAGGGGCCTGGGTTCGCAGAAGCGACCAAAAGGTCGCAGAAGCGGTTCCGCATGGGCGGAATTTTATCCGTAGAAGCGAAAATCGCTGTGAGTTAAGTGTATCAGAAGTTAGAAAAATTTCGGAACATTTCACACATTTGGGTCTCGGCTTTAGAGGCGATTTGGGCGATTTTGAAGAGAAACTCAAGGGAAATCATCAAGTAATCAACTATGGACTTAAACTATGATTAGTATTGGTAATATTATGCAATTATATCATGAAAATGGAGGAATTTGGGGTAATTTATGGAGGATTTAGCCCTAGGCTTGAACTTTAGAAAATCAAGGTTTTGAATGGCCAAATGGAGTCCGAATTTGGTAAAATTGATATGCTTAGACTCGTATCGAGATGAGGGTTCCGAATATGTGACTTTTGTAATTTTTCGACAAGCGTACCGAAAGTCGGGTTTTGACAACTTTGGGAATTTTGATGTAAATTGGGTTATATTGATTGGGTGTCGTCCCATTTGCCTAATTTGTTGTGTTTCTACTGTATTTGATCAGATTCTACGCGTGCGGAGCTTGATTCTCGTGGCAAGGGCATTGCGGAATAGTCGTCGCGCTGTATTGAGGTGAGTAATAGATGTGGGTGATGACCAGCGGGTTCGAAACCCCGGTATACCACTTTGTGACGTTGTATAGCGGCGAGACACGCACACTCTTGAGAGTGCGGGGTCGATCATGAACTGGAGACTATAGATTAGTCCAACCTGTTGATACTGTATTATTGGCTATTCTCGAGCCGTTGAACCCCCTTCTTGGGCGGTTGAGTATACTTGTGGGCCGTGAGCCGGTTATTGGATCCCGCGAGGATCGTTATAATTGTCTTATCATATAGACATGCTAGTTTACTACTAGTCCGCAGCTATTTCGTTATTATGCTAATTCCAATCTCTGGAACTTGATATTACTGTTTTCCAACTGAAAAATGATAAAAGAGTTTTCAAAAACTACTTTTGAGCCTGCGAGGTTGTATCTGCATATTAGCTGACTAGTAGTGGATCGGGCTGCGCGCCGCAGCGAGATATATGTTGGATCGGACTGCACGCCGTCAGAAATCTCTATGAGATGTGCTTGGGCTGTAGGAGCCCCTCCGGAGTCTGAACCCCCACAGTGAGCACGGGTACCCAAAATTGGAGTCGGGCTACGCGCCGTAGCGGTCATATCATGCATTGCATTGCATTTAGCTACATCTGCTAGCTGTTATGCTATTTATTGGTATTTGTTGGTACAGGTACAGTGAATATTGATTTTGTGACATGGTAGCTGATTATAGCTTTACATAGTGTTTTATCGTGGAATTCTTATCTGCGCTGTCTTACCCTTGTTTATTACCACCGAGTCCGGCGAGTACTCATTTTACTCCCTGCACCTTGTGTGCAGATCCAGGTACCTCTCAGCAGTGATCCAGTAGCTGTGCGAGGCGACATCTGTGGGATATACGAGGTAGCTGCAGAGTCCGCAGGACCCGATATTCCTTCATACTGTCTTTTGATTTTGTATTGACATTTCTTTCCGCACTTGGTATTTTTGTAAACCTTTCTACACTTACGTTCAGTAGAGGCTCATGACTCTTGACCCTTGGTCTATGGGAGTTGATGTATTATGGGACTGGGTTCCCCGTTTTCATTATATGTATCGCTATTGCTTCGTGATTTGATATGCTTAAATGGGCTAAAGAGAGCTTCTAGCTCCGTTCTTGTTATTGAATTGTCAGGCTGGCTTAGCAATGTGCTGGGCGCCATCATGACTGGATTTGGGGTCGTGACACCGACATAGGTCTGGTATTCAGCATTTAGGACTTATTTAACCTATGGCCAATCCTTGCATTGGCATTTAAGGACTGGCCAGTTCTACTATTTAGAACTTAGCCTTTTTTTGTTTCATTTTCAGTTAATTAACACCTTATTTCATCTTTTAAGACTAATTGCAGGACTAGCCTGCTTTATTGCTGTATTTACCATATTTAAAACTTAGCCAGTCTCAAGTTGAGACTTGGCTTGGGTAATTGAACCCATTTGCTGAACACAATTTAGCCCAAAGCCTTTGCAGGCTTAGCCACTTGTGGTTCAGGGCTCAAAATGAGCCTGGGCAAGTATGAATTTGCAGACTTAGCCAAGTTTTTTGCAAAGCTGATCTATTTAACTGAACAAGGTTGGGCTAAGGTCTTAGCAGACCTAGCCACCTGAGATTCAGGGCTCAAATGATCCTTGGTGAGTCTGCATTTGCAGGCTTAACCAATATTTGCACAACTAGCCCTTTTTGAGGTGGGTCAGTGTGTTTGGACCTTGTAGAGTTGGTTAATTTGCAATATTGACCACTCTTTGGTCACTTAATACCTAATAACCTATGTTTGTTTAACTTTCAGTCTTAATCCTATTTCAAAACTAACCATTTTTAGGGAACCTAGCACTAGCAGCTATAACCAATCCCCTAAAGTTACTAAATGTTAAACACATGCTCATGCTAACAAGAACTACTAAAAACTCAGTCATTTTAAACATGTATTGCACACATAGCCACACAAGGTCAAACAATGTGCATCAATCAACCAAAACTCAGAAAGGGAAATTTGATATGGTTGAATCTTAGTTAATCAATTAACATTATCCAATTTCATGAGACAAAGTGCCAACCCATGTCAATTTAGACTTAGTTACTACTAGCTCAGGTCAGATGACAGTTGAAAAAACTTCACAACTTTAATGGTTCATGGCACATGCATACACAGAAGTATAGACTATCACAAACAGTCAACAAGAAGGATTTAAGCATGGCTCACAAGAATCTATGTATCTATGATATCACTTAGACCCACTATACCAACCCATTTTTAATGCAAGTCATGACAAACCAGATAAAGAATGTGGAACAGAAGGACATGGAGAAGATAATGAAGAAAGAGTCTTGAATCTATCATGCCACAAGACATGAGAAAGATCATGGACATTAAAATGCATGTGAAAGATCTCTGAGGGTGTTATTAGAGTAAAAGTCCTTAAGTAGACATGAGAGTCAAATTGCTAATCCTAGAATCATGCTAAGAAGGGAAAACCGTGAAAACATGGAAAGCTGAATAGAACAAATCCCAATCGAGAGTTAAACAACTAAAGCATGGATGGAAACAATAGAGATATCTAATTTTAAAGATGAGATGTTGAAGACCAAACAAAGGGAAACTTACAACCAAGGGTGAAGAACACAAAGGCGACTTAATGTGAAAAATGAAAAGAGAACAAATCATGCATGGAAATAGAAGAAAAAATCAAAACAGATCAAAAGCCATATGGTTCATAAGTTGAAGAAGAAAAAAGAATCGAAGTAACTTTTGACTTATAAGAAATAAAGCATGACTTTAAACAGACAAACAGAAGAACAAACATATAAGATATGAGAAATAATGGTCAAACATTTAAAGAATCAAAAGCGAAGAACGGTCATGCTTTTGAAACGAATCAGAAACCACAAGTCAAGACGACGAAGAAAAGACAGATCTTTGAACTTAGAAGAAGAAAGAATCATGATAGATATAATAGAGGAAACAAGTCAAAACATGAAAACCAACAAGATGAACAAAACCCTAATAACAAGCTCTTCAAAGCAGAAAAATAACGAACAGAAAACCTTAGCACTAACAGGCTCTTTGAATCAAAGAAACAGATAACACAGAGGGAGATATAGAAGATGAGCAAGTTAATAAACCCTAAACTAATAGATAAAACACAAGATATAGAGAATCCAAGGAACAAATAGAAACATAAAGATTGAAAGATGAACAGACAAATAGGGAAAGCGAAAGAATAAAACATAAAAGGCGGGGTACTTAGCTTAGCGGGGCCTGTCCCCCGAGCTTTCCCCTTTTCCTCTTTTATTTCTTTTCATGTCCTTTTCCAGACCTTTGTTCTTTTTTTTCGTTTTTCTCACTTTTTCTTTCTGGTTTTCTTTTAGACTTCAATGTGAAGTCTTTTGAGTTTTTGGTTGTAGCGGGGTGTTTGGGGAGGGTAAACGGTCAGATCTTTGAATGGTTCGAGTTTTGAGTTGCCGGAGTTAGGGTTCCGGTGACTTTATTTTGGATATTCGAAGAGCTCCGGGGAGATTCGAGGGAGGTGAGTGGTATGGTTGGATAGATCGGACCAAGACGGTCCGTTTGGCATTGGTTTGGAAGGGAGTTTCGTTGTTTGGTGGTCACCGGAGGTAAGTTCCGGTGACCGGATTATCAAGAACGGGGTCTATTTTAGGGTTTGATGGTCATTTGAAGTGAAGAAGAATGAGAAGAAGAGAGGAGGGGTTAGAGGGTGGCCGGAGACCACTGTGGGAGGTGGTGGACTCCATGGCCGGCTAGGGTTAAGGGGTTATGAAGGAGAAGACAAAGGAGAAGAGAATGGAGAAGAGGGAGGGTTTTAGAGGCGGCTAGGGTTAAGGGAAATTGAAGAATGGTCGGTTCTCTCAGACACAAGCCTTTTATAGGCGGGGAGTATAAGGTGATCTGGGCCGTTGGTTTGATGGAGATCAACGACTCTCAGCAGCGTTACTAAAACGAAGCCGTTTAGCTGCCTAGGAGACCAAAGGTCTTGACCCTCAGATCAATACACACGAACGACTGAGATCAATCCCCTTTTATTTTAATTAACTAATAATTCTGCTAATTACTCCAACCGTCGGATTCAGCTTGATGGACGGCTAAGATTGAATCTCACATCTCAATATATTAAATAACTTCGGATTGATTCTCAGCCGTTAGATTAAACCTGATGAACGGTTGAGATCAAATCCCCTGATGGCCTAGACTGGATCTCCTTGGGCTAATGGGTTTGGGCCTTTTAATTCAATTCTTTTTGGCCCAAAACAATTAAACCCAATGTATTTTTTGTATTTTCTGATTGTTTTAATTATTTTTATACACTTTCTTTTGTATTTTTGTTTTCTTTTCTTTTGTATTATTTAAATTATTCAATTTCCTACTTGCACTAATTTTCTAATATTTTTTGGCAATTTTCTACTATTTTTCCCTAATTTCCGCTATTAATGCTCTTTTTTGTTGATTTTCTCTTAACTACTTAATTCAAAAATGCATGTATTAAACATATTTTTTTTATTTTCTAATTTTAATTATTCAGACACATAAAATGCATTCAATTTCAAACAAGACATGTAATTACACTCAAAAATATTATTTTACTTAATTTTGGAATCTTGTTTACCTAGTGCAAAAAACATGTGCTCACATGGCTCAATGTGAATGCTGATTTTGGTTTCCCTAACATCATCTGTACCCCCCAAATCTACAGCTTCAGTTTCATTTAGATTGGGTTTTGGCTTCTCTTCGAATTGGCACAACTCCCAGCTTATTTCCTCAAAGTCCTCATCTTCTTCGAATTCAGATTCGCTACTTAACTCAAACTCTGGTTCAATTAAGTTGGAGTTGGATTGATTATTTAGACTAGGTCAAGGATCCGTTGTGCATTCCATGTCTTTAGGACCAGTAAAAGAAGAACTGTTCAAAAAAGAAGAAAAATAAAAATTAAAACCAACAAAAGAAAGGAAACTTGCGTTCTTATTAAGAAAATGCAGAATAAAATAGTTTCACACTTGTAGAAAATACAAACAAAATAAAAGGATTACAATTCTAGGATAACCCAGGAAACAAGAAAGGAAATCCAAAGCCGACTACCAAGACTCCCTTCGAGTGGGAAGAGGTGTGGCCGCCCAGTTGTTGATTTTGGCTTCACGCCCCACAAATTGTATGTCCGCACTGCTGGAACCCTCTCCAGATTCTAACATAAAGACATCAGCGAACATTTTTTCAAAGGTCTGTTCTAAATCCCCATCTATACCGATCAATGGTCCTTTGATTTTCGGCATCGCCGGTTTCTTGGCCCTTACTTTGACAAAATATTTGGACATACGTGGAACTGGCTTGGGGAGAACCCAAACTCTCTTCTTCATTCTCTTGGCCCGTTGTATATCTTCCATAGTGGGTTTGAACCCCAATCCAAATGTCCCTGTATTTTCGGGCAAAGATACAGGCTGAATAATACCCTGAAGCTCTACCCCAAGACTTTTCCTGGCATGAATCCATTACCCAGCATCTATGAGATTGTCATGACGGTCGCGGGAGCTATGCCGCGAAGTGGGAGGTTCTCTCCTTCAGAAATTTTAGCCGCTGGAACCCCGTCGAAGACTTGGTACACCCAAGGTCCTTTGTCGTCTTCTGTCTCTATAAATGGCACAATATCATCCCCTCCAAGGCTTGTGCCGTCAGCTCCGTATACAACTATCTCCTGCCTGTCCCATTCAAATTTCACCATCTGATATAATGTGGAAGGCACCACTTTGGCAGCATGGATCCAAGGTCGCCCAAGTAGAAAGTTGTAGGATACTATTACGTCAACTACCTAGAATTCCATGGTGAACTCAACCGGACCAATGGTTAACTCCAGTGATGTCACCTACCGTGTTGGTACCACTTTCGTCAAAACCTCAGACGCAGACGCTATTCTTATGAATCCGGTTGTGGTCAATTTTTAACTTTTTCAAAGCAGCCAAGCTAAAGATGTTGGCACTGGATCCATTATCAATCAGTACTCGGGTGACCAACGAGTCTTCACATTTTACCGTTAGATATAAGGCTTTGTTGTGTTCTATGCCCTCCATCGGTAATTCATTGTCAGAAAAGGTCACCCGATTCACTTCGAAGATTTTCTGCACCATCTTCTCTAAGTTATTTACTGAGATTTTGTCCGGAATGTGAGTTTCGTTCAGGATTTTCATCAACGCCTGGAAATGGTCATTGGAATGGATCAACAAAGACAACAGTGAAATTTGAGCCGGAGTCTTCCTCAATTACTCCAGAATGGAGTAATATGGGGCCTTCATTTTATTCAAAAATTCCTCATCTTCTTCATCTGTCACTGGCTTCTTTGTTGTCGTTGAGTTGGGCTTTCTTAACTCGGTGGGAGCAAAGCATCTCCCTGAACGGGTCAGTCCCTGAATCTCACATATATTCTTTTCCAACTGCTTGCCCCGGTATATTACTGCTGCTTTCTCATACTTCCAAGGCACCACCTTATTGCAAATTATCGGCAATTGAACTACTGGTTTGACGATGACCAGCTCTCAGCAAACTCTTTTCACCACGAACACAGGCGTGAATGGCGCCCCTGACACTACCACTTTGGTAGATCCTGATTTCTCCAGAGCAACGGCTGGATTCTCTTCCACTATCACTATAGATTTACCCTCTAACTTCTCCACACCTATCACTGCTTCCTTACCCGCCATTTTGTCTTTCGGAACAGCTCGGATCATCATCACCGTCGGTGATGGCTTCTTCGTCTCTCCTCCCTCATGCATGAACTTAATTATTTGGGTCTCGTGATGCGCCGACAATGGGTTTTGATTAATATTGTGTGCTTCGGGTGTTTGGACTTCGATATTATGGGTGTCAATGAGATCTTGCACTGCGTGTTTCAATCTCCAACACCTTTCGGTTTCATATCCTAGCATCCCCGAACAGTACTCACAACTCTTTGATTGGTCCAAATTCTGGGGTGGGGGGTTTTGTACCCTAGGCTCGACAGGACTTAATAAACCTACCTGCCTTAATTTGTGGAACAAGGCGGTGTGTGTTTCTCCCAATTCGGTAAAGGCTCTTTGCTTTTGTACTTTATCATTTTTGGAAGCTTGATTTCCACGAAAACCTGCTCCTTTAGGGTTCCTGTATGCCCTTGGTGGAGGGTAAGTATTTTGGGGTGGTGGGTATGTGTTTTGTGGTGGATAGTTGTTCTGAGGAGGTATATATGTATGTTACGGAGCCGGTGCGCGCCATTGTTGGCGAGCCGGTGGTTGATTGTATGTTTGTGCCTGGTGTACATAAAAAGGTGGTTCTTGAGGGTGGTAATAGGATGGTGGAGGATAATTTGGAATGTGTGGGTAATTTGGGTGAGGGGGTCTGAATTGATGATGGGGGGAAGGACCTTTGGATCGGGACCAATTACCAGCCTCTATCATTGTGACATCCTCTCTCTTCTTCTTTCCGAGCGCACCTCCTATGCCGCCCTGAATAGCTTGTGTGGTCGCCTTGATCGCTGAATAACTCAAGATTTTGTTGGTCTTTAGACCTTCTTCTATCATGCCTCCCATTTTGACCACTTCAATTGAAGGATTTTCCCACTTATGTCACTAAATGACCGAAGTAGGTCGGCTCGAGAGTTTGCAAAAAATAATCTACCATCTCCCCCTCTCTCATAGGAGGATCAACTCTAGCCGCTTGTTCTCTCCAACAAAACCCGAATTCCCGGAAGCTCTCCCCCGGTTTCTTCTCCAGCTTCAATAGTGTGAGACGATCAGGCACTATCTCCAGATTATATTGAAAGTGCCCGGCAAATGATTGCGCTAAATCATCCCAAGTATACCATCTACTTGGATCCTACCTTCTGTACCATTCTAAGGCAGACCCGCTCAAACTCTGTCCAAAATAAGCTATCAGTAGCTCATCTTTTCCGCCTGCTCCCCTTATCTTGCTGCAAAATCCTCGCAGATGAGACATGGGATCACCGTGCCCTTCATACAGATCAAATTTGGGCATTTTGAACCCAGCTGGCAGTTGTACGTCGGGGAAAGGGCATAAGTCTTTATAAGCCACACTAACTTGATTCCTCATTCCATGCATGTTTTTGAAAGACTGCTCCAGGCTCTTCACTTTCCGTATCATCTCATCTTGTTCTGAGCTCTTGGCCGACTTTTCCACTGGGACTTCAAATGGAGGAGTATATGTGGGTGGTTCGGGTGCCCTGAACGTGGGTTCCGGGGGGTAATACTGATTGTCGTGAACCTGAAATAATGGCTCACTTGATGATCTATGCAATGGAGCTGGGGGAGGTGCCACAAAGATAGGGCCCTTTGGTGTAGGAGGATTTTGATTTGGTGGTGGAGCTGGGTGGTCGTAAGCATCCCTTCCCTGGTGGTAATGAAGGTCTGGGGCTCTTGTCGAGGAACCGGGAGAAAGGTATTCTGGGGTAAAACCTGGTGGGAAAGTAGGAATAGTGGGTGCTTCAGGATCCTTTTGTGCTCTGGCTAATGCCGTCTGCATTTTATTTTCAACTGCATCTGTTCTATTTTTTCTAAAGCTTCCTTGAGCGTC